>JAGSMR010000620.1:0-96579 GCA_029286605.1 Sericinus montela | reverse complement strand
AGGCCTATGTCCAGCAGTGGACTACTGCAAGCTGTTATGTGTGTACGTTATATAAGTGTAATGTATAAGTCGAAAGTAACATAAGCTTTTGTCGGTGCAGCATCTAAGTAAGTAAGCTTAGTTGTGTAACAGCCTTCGACTAAATGCTGCCCCTGCGGCTCTTCTCGCGGTTTTGTAGTTAACGCGAAACCCTAATTATTGTTTCTAAAATAATGCTAGCCTTAGTTACACCTTACAACATCAGCTACCGCCAGTGAAAGTTCCGTCAAAATCGGTCCAGACGTTTCAGGTGTCTGTCCGTTTGTTCCGGCTAATCTCTGAGACGGCTAGACCGATTTCAACGGGACTTACACTGGCAGAAAGCTGATTTTTTGTGGCGTAACGTGGGATCGTCGGCTACTTTTTATTTTAGAAACATATTCACATATATTCCTCCAATACAGAGGTAGACAGAAGTCTAGACGATTAAATCCTTCCGACCCACCTTTCACCGAAGCTTTTGGGACAACGTGACAGGGAGCGACGAGCTTATCGTTGTTTTTGCGTAGATTGTTAAAGAATAAAACAGTTAAAACATGTCAGTTTCCATTTATTATAAAAATATAACACAATGAATAGTATCACTGAAATCGGTAGAGCCTGTTCTGTGATATCAGTATCACTTGCAGGATTAGCTCATTTTGTTTGGGCTAGCTCCCAACACCGGTTAAGATAATATACTCGTAAAGATGTGAATGGATGTGAATAACAGGATATATCAGAGCACTTTGTTACGTAACTGATATCTAGTTCCCAACCATGACATAATTAATATTCTAAATGATATATAAACATTTAAAACGTTAAGATAATTGCACGTTCTCGCCAGGTATCCGAGCTGCTGCGCCACTGCACGGCGGATACCTGGCGAGGAACGTGCAATTATCTTTACTTAGAACAACCATTATTGTTCATGTTAGGATATATTTATTGAACATCGAACTACTTGCTTTTCATTGCTGCTGTGGTCCTTACATAGAAATCGCTGTGCACCTTGAGATTCTATCAGTACGCGCAGGTAATAGAGAAGAATTAATTTAGCTCTTGATGCTTCCAACTAATCTTCATTACTGTGTGGTAAAAGACTCCCTCTATTTTTTTAAACTTTTTTTTGTTGCTATAGTACATATTGCGAATAAAGGTAACTAGGTCAATTTATACTGGGGTCAAAGACCTACTCAACCAGTTGTTGCAAGCGTTTGTAGTCGACGACTTGCCGACAAAGAAGTCTTGCGAGTTCAATGCTCTTTCCAATATCAATAAACAACGAATATTTCTGATGGAGAATTAATAACTTTATTTTGATTTGTTTTCCTACTTTTTAATTAATTACACTATATTTGTGGCCTTGTAGCTTAACGATATAGCTTATTGTAACTTAACGATGTATTGTGTGGTAAAAAAAATTAAAGGGTTGTTTTTTTAATTTTAAGTTTGAATTGTTTAATTTTATCAGATATTACATTTGTAGGTAAATATGGTATATAATATTCATTAGATACTTACATTATAAATCGTTTTATCTTGTACCTCTATAAATAATATCACACTCTTATATTGGTATTGTGTTAAATGTCTCTTAGGGCGCGTTCAGATCTGGCGAATGCGCCGCCCGTGCGCCACCAGCGAGCACTGCACACCTTACAACATCAGCTACCGCCAGTGAAAGTTCCGTCAAAATCGGTCCAGACGTTTCAGGTGTCTGTCCGTTTGTTCCGGCTAATCTCTGAGACGGCTAGACCGATTTCAACGGGACTTACACTGGCAGAAAGCTGATTTTTTGTGGCGTAACGTGGGATCGTCGGCTACTTTTTATTTTAGAAACATATTCACATATATTCCTCCAATACAGAGGTAGACAGAAGTCTAGACGATTAAATCTTCCGACCCACCTTTCACCGAAGATTTTGGGACAACGTGACAGGTAGCGACGAGCTTATCGTTGTTTTTGCGTAGATTGTTAAAGAAATAAAACAGTTAAAACATGTCAGTTTCCATTTATTATAAAAATATATTACAATACAACAAATTATTAGTAAATTTCTTAGTTCGGAAAGGACATAGTTTTAATTAGAGTTTCAGCTCAATTTCAATATCGCATCGCATCGTTCGTGACTAGATCCAGGGCTCCCAATTGACCTGGTGACGCCGAGGACGTGGGGTCCGTGCAGTGGCGCAGCAGCTCGGATACCTGGCGAGGAACGTGCAATTATCTTACCGTTTTTAATGTTTATATATCATTTAGAATATTAATTATGTCATGGTTAGGAACTAGATATCAGTTACGTAACAAAGTGCTCTGATATATCCTGTTATTCACATCCATTCACATCTTTACGAGTATATTATTTTAACCGGAGCTAGCCCAAACAAAATGAGCTAATCCTGCAAGTGATACTGATATCACAGAACGGGCTCTACCGATTTCAGTGATACTATTCATTGTGTTATAGTGCTACGAACGCGGTTAGTTTGAGTATATACATAAAAAACAGCCTATGAAAGTCCATTTCAGGATTGATTCTACAGGCTTCGCGATCATTCAGGCGGATTGGCGATCGCTTTGTCACCAGTTTGCTCATTTTAATCTGGTATTTTTCGAGATAGGTAGGGTAGGTAGGGCTCTCCCTCTGTCGCCTCTCGAGACACTCACGGACAGAGAGGATTCGTATGCACATGTAAATCATCAACCCCTAGCTTCGAAGACGGGGTCGCTAGCAACTAAGCTACGGGGTCAGTTTGTGACCTGCTCCTCCACGCTGCAGCTGCGCCCGTCCCGGGAGTGGGCGCTGCCCCCTCCCGCCGCGCACCAGCCCCCGGAACTGCGACAGCCGTCCAAGTGCACCGACGTACATAGAGTATTTAGAGGTGCCTTCACAAGCCAATCCAAGAAAACCTACTAGGATAGACCCGAATCGAAACAATACCTCGGATATATTAGATATTGCAATTCTAAAGAACGTAACCTTACCGTTGCGATCTATAGAAGTGCAACACGAGTTAAACTCTGATAATCGTCCGGTAACCATGGTGCTGGGACAGCCCCGGGCGGAGGTCCCTCTGACCAAAACCCTGACGGACTGGCGTAAGCTCGAGATTTATCTAGAGAATACGAACACCCCAGAGTTAGACAGCATCCCAGATGCCATCTCCTCAAAGGAAATGGCCTTGCTGCTGTAGACCACCACCTCTCGATGCAGTTGCCGCCGTCGAAGCATCCTCTAGGCGGGTCAAGGTGGCGAACGATCGCCATGAGCTGCCGGAGGATATTAGACGGCTGCTGAGAGAAAAATGCTGCTACGAGAGCATACGATCGATACAGGTCTGACGACAATCGAGTCAGGATGCGCCGCCCAGAGAGGTCAAGGAGCGCATGGCTGAACTCAGGAGTGATAGATGGGACAAACTGATGAAGGATATCTCGCCATCACACAGTGCCTATTGGCAACTGGCGAGGGCTCTGAAGTCAGAAACTGTCTCGACGATGCCGCCCCTGATCAGCCGCCCGACGGTCCACCAGCTTGAGGATAGGAAAAGGCCGATTGCTTAGCCGACAGCCCAGAGCTTCAATGCCTCCCAGCTCCCAGCCAACAGATCCGGTCCACCTTCAGAAGGTGGACGCTGAAGTAGCCCAGAGCCGCCCTGCCGCCGACGGGTGATCCGCTGCCACCTAACACGTTGGAGGAGGTTCGAGACATAGTCCGGAACCTCAAGACCAAAAGCTCCAGGAGCTGATGGTATCTCCAACAAGCTCCTCAAGGCCCTCCCAAACGCCCTTCTCTTGCTCTTAGTAGCAATTTTCAACGCCCTCCTCTCCAGTAGCTCCTTCCCGGACGCCTGGAAGGAGGCTCACGTTATTGGCATCCACAAATCTGGAAAGCCTAAAACCAGGCCTCGAGTTACCGGCCCATAATCCTCCTCAGTTCTCTGGGGAAAGTCTATGAACGCGTCATCATCGCTAGACTGAATGACTGCGTCAAATCCCTTAACCTAATTCCCGACGAGCAGTTTGGTTTCGAGCCAAACACTCTAGTACTCAGCAAGTGCACCGCCTCACGGAGCACATACTGAGAGCCTCAACCGACCCAAAGCCATCTCAATGGTGGGGGCCCTATTCTTCGATGTCGCGAAGGCATTTGACAAAGTCTGGCACAACGGCTTAATTTATAAGCTGTATGCTCAAAAGGTGCCAGACAGACTTGTACACATCATACAAGACTACTTGTCAAATCGCACCTTCCGCTTCAAAGTGGAGGGGTCCTGTCCGACAGCAGACTCCATAAGGGCTGGTGTTCCGCAGGGTTCGGTTCTCCTCGACCCATACTCGCTACACCAGCGATATCCCAAAGACGGCCGGAGTGGAGTTGGCATTATTCGCCGACGACACCACGCTCTTCACCACCGATTCAAATGAATGCAGGATCTACATCCGTCTCCGGAACGCGATCAGTGTGCTAAGCCACTGGTTTAGGACCTGAGAATTGATGAACCCTGAAAAAGAAGCCAGGCCGTACTCTTCTCTAGGAAGAGTTCTCCTGAAACCTTCGCGCGTAAAGCGCATAGTCCAATCCAAATTCCAAAACCTAATATCAATGTTCGATAAACCCATCCCGTGGGTTAAGAAGGTGAAATACCTAGGGGTCGTTCTAGACCGTAGGTTATCCTTCGAACAACACATTAAACATGTCAGAGACAAAGCGGCCTTCGTTTCCGGTCGACTTTATAATTCACAAGCCATCGTAGCAAAATGTCGCTAAGACATAAATTGCTACTATATAGGACCTGTGTTCGGCCGATAATGTCCTATGCGTGTGTCGCGTTCGCGCACGCACCTAGGTCATATCTGAGAACACTCCAAGTCATCCAAAACAAGTTCATGAGGCGTGCTACAAACGCACCCCAATACATGAGGAGCGCAGATCTCCATAGAGACCTCGAGATCCCCACGGTGGCGGCCTTTTAAAGAAATATCGTCAAGATATTTCGAAAAATTAAGGATCACCCAACTGTTAGTGGCGGGTCTAGGAAACTACACCCCTTCCCCAATTATCACCCGATTTGATAGACGACCAAAGCACGTCTTGATTGATGATGACGACGTCATCACAAAATCAAACAAAGATTCGGGGCCGCGTCCCCGTAATCTCAACAACACACGAACGCAGTAGGTACACTACACACAGTTCGTAGTCAGAATCGCGGTCCCATGTTTCACGGTTCACACGAGAATGTCTCGGGTAACCGTCCGAAAATACGACCCACTCCCAACACGAGTGGCCCCCGGGGCCTCTCACCCTCCCCCTCTCCCGTATGTCGAAGGTCTTCGCTTCGTTACAGGGTTCGAGTGCGTCACGACGTTGTCTCTTTTCTTCTTTTTACCTGCGGGCCTTCGTTCTCGCAGGTCTCCTCAGATGACGCTGTAAAGGCCTCCGGGCCAACAGCATCCCGTGGATGGTTTTTAGTCGGTATGTTTCTCCTTCTGAGATCCGAGTCCGACACTGTTCGGGAAACGTTCGTGCTTAAAGCATTTTCATCCACGGTTATAAAAAACAATCCAAGAAAGTCACGATAGCCAATCTTTAATCTTGAAACTACTTGAATTTGTTATAAGTTTAAATCCTAGAAACTTCTAACTCTGCCCTCACTGTACATCTTACAAGTAGCTACTTATCTCTGTTTTAATAATGTTAATGTTGAAAGATACACGAAAACGCATAATAAGTATGAGATTGCGATATCTATATGTACACTGGTGTGCATGTGATAATGTTAGTAAAAATGAGTGTAATTTGCGTATATGACAGGTCATATTCAATAATAAAATACTAAAAGTATAAAACATCAAAATCTCAATATATTTAAACAGAAACATACATCTAAAGATGGTAGACCAATCGATAAATGTTGTCATTCAATAAATGACCTTTCATTTAACAAAGTGTAATTGCAATATCTCATGTGACATGTACTTTATCATGATCATCGTCATCATAACAGTCTAACAGAAGTCTACTGCTGAACATACGCCTCCTAAGGATCGCCACATAGAAAGGTCCTGTGTCATTTGCACCATCGACTTCCCGCAATGTTCTGCAGGTCGTCGCAGCATCTTGCGGGAGACATTCTAATACAGACAGTTGTATAATCATTGACTAAGAAAGATATATTAATTAATAATAATACAAAATTAAATAAGTAAAGAATTCATTAATTAATTTAAAGAATTCATTAGTTAATTTATAATATACTTAATATAATATACTTTATAGAAATATGTATATATATCAACAAAAATCAAATTGCTATATACTCTTTCAAGGTGTGTAAATATTTTTAAGAACTTCAAATGGGAATTTTATATTCTTTTCTCCAATGTATGTACATATACAAGCAAATAAATAAATAAATACGTTAATATGACACCTAGAACTGAGGTGATCGTGCCCGACTAATGTCTAGGAAAAGAGTTAATATTGTATTTCCAACATTATAAAAATTTCTTTTCGCCTGTTTTATCTCCGCTAGAGATAGACTCTGTGTCGATAGACGAATTTAAATTCTCATTCCAATGAATAAATACACAAATACTGTTGTCAAGGGTCAGACAAATCAAAATCAAACTAAGACTTCAATAAATTTTTATTGATCCATACTAACAACATTAATTAAAATATGAAAACAAATGTAGTTTTTGAATTGTATGTTGCGTCTAACATCAAACACGGTTGCAGCATCGAATGCCCCCCGGCTAGTTTGTCAATCCCTTTTAAACCAATGTTAAAATAATATTTTTACATTAGAAATATTATTAAAAGTACCATTTATATAAATAGGCCGAATATTAATTTAAATTAAATGTTTCACTATTAATTTATACAATTGTCTAAAAAAATTTGTTAACTATAATTGACCGTTTAACTTGAACACTGAACCACTTTCCAAACGTCACTTTTAAAACCAATGTCAAGATAGTATTATTATATAAGAAATCTTATTACATATACTGTTTTTATAAATAGCCTCAGTATATTAAAATTAAATATTAAAACAATGGATTTATAATTATCCATTAAAACTATGTAAACATTAATTAACGCAATAGCTATGAACACTGAAAAATTAGACAAAACAATATCTCTTTTAGGCTTATGTTGAAATACCATTGGACACATGGCCATAAATGGCCTTAGTTACATTTGGATTGAATAATTAAGTATGAATTTGTAATTATATCTCAAGGCTCTGTTAACATTAATTAACCCAACAATACATACGTAGAAACATACATTGATAGGTTGAAAATCACATACATTGCACTGATGTCTCATGCGTAAGTAGCAAACTCACTTGTGTTATGGAATAAGAAACAACGAATGGGCCACAAATACCCAGTCCCGAGACATGTAGAAAAGTAGATTTACTCTTTAACATTTTCCCTTTAGTCTATATGCCCCAAGGAATAATATCATCATAGATGCCCCAAGGAATAATACCCGTCCTAAGTACAAATGTTAGGTTAGGTTATGTTAGGTTAGGTTGCGAGGTGTCTGGTAGTGCGATCGCCAATCTGCCTGCCAAGCGTGGCGATTACGGCACGCGAGAGGCCTATGTCCAGCAGTGGACTACTGCAAGCTGTTATGTGTGTACGTTATATAAGTGAAATGTATAAGTCGAAAGTAACATTTGCAACATAATAAAATAAAAAATTCGTTCATGCTGAACATTTCACACACACACACACACACACTTATGTCCCGCTGGCCCGAGTGGCTCCATGTCCCGCCATGTCGCGTGCGCGTGTGCCGCAGAAGCGCGAGGAGGGCTGGTGGGTGGTGGTGGGCGAGCCGAAGAGCAACAGCCTGCTGTCCATCGAGCGCGTGTCGCTGGCGCGCGCCGCGCGGGTGCGGCTGGACTTCGTGTGCGGCGCGGGCGGCCGGCACACCTACACGCTCTACTTCATGTCTTACTCCTACCTGGGCGCGGACCAGGAGTACAAGTTCACGGTCGACGTGGACGACGCGCCCGCCATCGACGACAGCGATTCCGAATGATTCCGATTCTAATACATTTATTAGTTAGTTAGAGAATAAAGTGATTTTTTAGTAATTTTTCTCCATAGAGTAACGCAACGATCGCTTCTACAACGATATCTCAGTGGTATAGGTTACCGTTTGAGCCGAAAGAGATGATATTTACAGTTCTTAAATGTTTGTTCAAGGTGGACGCTAAAGCTACTGAACGGATTTTGATCCTGTTTCCCTTCTCTAATGTCTTGTTTTTCAACTTAGAAACTGACGCACGAATCTCAATGATTCCTGCATCGGTTTCTAAAATGGAAAATTATTTGTTTGTGAATTGAAATCTATAGAACGGATTTAGATGCGGTTTTCAGTGCTACACGTGGCTTTCTAGACTTCTATAGTCTTATTTAAGAAAGGCAATAGATTTAGTCCTCAAAATCTGTTTATAGATGGCCAACGAGCCGCCCCGGCATCGCGCTACATATGTTTTTCTGTCGTAGTAACGTAAATTGTATCGCTTCATACTCCTTTCAAAGTCACCAATTCTTAGAGGCTACTTTTTGTTTTAGAAACATATTCACATATATTCCTCCAATACAGAGGTAGACGATTAAATCCTTCCGATCCGCCTTTCACCGAAGATTTTGGGACAACGTGACAGGTAGCGGCGAGCTTATCGTCGTTTTTGCGTAGATTGTTAAAGAAATAAAACAGTTAAAACATGTCAGTTTCCATTTATTATAAAAATATAACATAATACAACAAATTATTACTAAATTTCTTAGTTCGGATAGGACATAGTTTTAATTCGAGTTTCAGCTCAATTTCAATATCGCATCGCATCGTTCGTGACTAGATCCAGGGCTCCCAATTGGACCTGGTGACGCCGAGGACGTGGGGTCCGTGCAGTGGCGCAGCAGCTCGACACCTGGCGAGGAACGTGCAAATATCTTAACGTTTTAAAGTTTTTTTGATGTGAAACATCTATAGCCGCACGTAAAACCGATTTCTGGCGTGGCGACGCATGCCGCGAAACTATACAAAGGTATACTAATTTACACCCTATTACCTGAGAAGTAAGGTTTATAATTAAACACTGAAATCCCTTTTTATATTTATTTAATTATATTCATATTATTCATATTAGTGACTATGTAAATTATATTAAGATTTCATTTTACATGAAAGGTCATTTCCTTATAGTCAATAATGTTCAATAATTTTTAAACGAATAACTACCCTTAAAATTAAATTAATTTTTTAGATTAGTGTACCATTGTTCATTGGATTAATCATATTAAGATTTAGCAATTTTGAAAAATCTAAATACTCAGGAGCGCTCTTGTACTCTTGTTAGAATATCATAAAATATTATTAAGATTGACAGATGTTTTAAAAATGCTCCGAACTCTGAACGATTATACATAGAACAATATTATAGCAAACTTATAGAAAAGGGGTTATAAAACCATGGATTTTGAAGTTAAAAAATTTAATACTTAATTGAGTCTAGTTTTTACATAAAAAACAAAAGGTATATAATAAAATATCATTACGACGTAAGGTACTGTTTTTCTGCAAAATAAAAAAACACCATAAATTAAACAGAAATCTGCGTATTGAAAAAGCAAATTGTTTATAAGCGACATCTAGAGGATTATATCAATAATAATATGTTATAACAACATTACTTTGCCATGAATTTTAAGAGTTTCAAATCGTTTCGCTAGTTTTAGATTAGTGTACCATTGTTCATTGGATTAATCATATTAAGATTTAGCAATTTTGAAAAAATCTAAAAGTATTAAATGTGTCAGAGAACAAAGTGACTTTTTAGTTCTTTCTCCATGGAGTATCGCAACGATCGCTTCTACAACGATGTCCCAGTAGTATAGGTTACTGTTTGAGCCGAAAAGATGACATTTACAGTTCTTAAATGTTTGTTCAAGGTTGACGCTAAAGCTACTGAACGGATTTTGATCCTGTTTCCGTTCTCTAATGTCTTGTTTTTCAATTTAGAAACTGACGCACGAATCTCAATGATTCCTGCGTCGGTTTCTTAAATTGGAACATTATTTGCGGATGCGGTTTTCAATGCTACACGTGGCTTTCTAGACTTCTATAGTCTTACTTAAGAAAGGCAATACATTTAGTCCCCTCAAAATCTGTTTATAGATGGCCAACGAGCCGCCCCGGCATCGCGCTACATATGTTTTTCTGTCGTAGTAACGTAAATTGTATCGCTTCATACTCCTTTCAAAGTCACCAATTCTTAGAGAAAAACATTTTGAAAATGCTGAGTTACGTGTATTTTTAACATGCACTTTTAACTTTGAAAATTACAAGCTCACATACAACTGCTCATTTCTTAGTTTCATTCTAAAAGTTTCGCCACGTTTGTACTGGCATCGGGCGTTGTTTCATCTTTGAAATGCCGTCGAGAAGCCCTCACACTAAACTAACGGCTGCAGTATCGGACGGAGAGACATAGTGTTGACGCAGACACGTTATGATGTTTACTTTTTAATTAATTTTAATGTCATAACCCAAAACATATAGAGCAATATTTCTTTATTATTTTTAATTTGTACACGTCACACATTAGCGAAGCCGGTTTACAAACACAACTGCCCTCTGGTTTTTCATTACGTTGTAACGATGAAATTCGTACACAAGTTTTTGAAAACTCATTGGTACTGCTACATGGGGATGGAACTCGGGTCTCTCGACTCGAAATTCCGACCACCCAACAACTCGGCTATCGTGACTTTTTAAGAACTTTTTAAGGGGAAGATAGTCGATCTATTCTGAAGTATATAGAGGTCTTAAGAATGGACTAAATAGAAAATCCTTTCAGCCCACCTTTCACCGAATAATTTTTGTAATAAAATCATACATAAGTTTTAAAACCCATGGGCCTGCCACTTGGGATCGAAGTCGGGTCTCTTGCCTCGCACTCCGATCACACAACTACTTGGCAATCGTCACTATTAATTTAAAAAGTCATAATTTAAATATCACGTACTAGCAAGAAATAATTATTTTTAAATCAGCAATAGACCATCATAACGCACTATAAATTGAATTACATAACAATAAACTTTTGTTACACAACAATAAATAATTAACAATAAATATTAAATAAAAAATTAACAATAAATTGCAAAACAAAGTTAAAACGTTATAGCGCGTCTTCTTAATCAGTCGTATTAACTTCCTTTCACTCGTAGTCTATTTATATTTACAGACTAGCTGCCCACCGCGGCTTTGCTCGCAGTTTGACACTTAACGCGGAACCATAATAATATTTCTAAAACAAAAGTAGCCTATGTTACTCCTTATAACATTAGCTATCTGCCAGTGAGTCTCGTCAAAATTAATCCAGTCATTTCAGAGATTAACAGGAGTAACATTAACAGTCAGACAGGCAGACAAAACTTGTAAAATGTAATTTTTGTGTATGTGCCGTATACATTAATATACATGTTGACAGTTATTTCAATATAACAAACAGACACACCAATTTTATTTATATGTATAGATTATTCATGCAGCTGCTTTTACGGCGTCATAATATCGACATTACGAGCTTTTAACTGGTTCATTGTTTTGTCGGAATTATAAAAGACGAGTCATAATTTGTTATATGACGATCTTAAAAAAACTGTTCGTAAACGGATATAAAGACGGCGACAGGCTCACCACCTGTCACGTTGTCCCGAAAATATCTTCGGTGGAAAGTGGGTCGAAGAGACTTAATTGTCTAGGCGACCTATGTCTACCCCTGTATTGGGAATTGCGTGAAGATATTTTTTTATTTAAAAAAGCTGTGGAATTTTTTATAAAAAGTAATTTTTACTGATTGTACGCCACTCGTCCACGAAGGTTGTCACTTATTAATTTTGAATTAAAGAAAGAAAATAGACATGTTTTGGTATTTCAGCGATTCTCTCCTTATTTTGTATGTGTGTGAGTGTACGCCGACGTTATAAAATGGCTTCTACCTTTCACATGAAACAAAAAATGTGAAATGTCACGAAATCCTTTCAAGGTTATTAAATGTTAGAATTTACGAGCACATAAATTATCACTGAACTGGAGTTCGCAAGTTTATACGACGGTTATGAAATTTATATTTAACTAGTAGCAGATGTATGCTTAAGTTATTATTGCCGAGTGGCTTGGTGACTGGAATTAGAGTGAAGAGAATGAGTTCGATTCCCAGGGGGTAGTGAGTTTTTTGCAAACTTATTTACGATATATATCTTTGGCTTGGACGTAAAGACCGGTGATATACGAGTCGGAAGGATTATATTGCCTAGACTATTAGGAAATGCGTGAAGATAATTGAAATGTATAAAGTTTAATTTATATTATGTGTATAGAATGTATATTTATGTATTATAAGGGGCCACTGAATCAGGGCTGGCATGAACCTGTCAGTGCAGGTTTCATCCCAGCTATATACCTCAGTGGCTTTCCTATTTTGGCACATTGCACTTCTGCAAAATGGCGATCGTATTTAATTTACAGTACATATTTCAGTTTTTTTTTCACTTTTATATTTAATTTTAAGTTCTAAAATAAATGTTTCTTTCTTTTTTTTTATGTTATACGTATGAGAAGACATATGTATGTACGAAGTATTTACACTAACGGCCCGGAAATTTCAATTTCAATACCAAGGATGAGCGGAAAGAACTTAATTGCCTGAACCTCTTTCCACCCCAGCATTGAAAATGAAGCGCTCTTGAGCTTAACTCTAGCTAACGGTAGCCGAGTGAGACAAAGTTGAAGGCCTCGTTATCTTTACTTGAACTTACTTAAAGTCGCTGGTATTACAAGCATCAACGAATTGTGGGATATTTTACTATCTTTGTTGCGAGGTACTTGTAAATGATTGATTGAAATTCAAAAGCTTTGTGGAGTGCGAAAAATATTACATCATTTGAAAAAGAAGAAGTCCTTTCTTAACGTTTTTTTTTAATAAATTAAATTAGTAAATATGTTCACGCTTAGATCCTTAAGGGGTAGCTACAGAGAAAAGATCACGAAGTGTGACAATTGTTGCATACCTCTTTCAAATTAATTATTTATCTTAACGGAGTCTCCAAGAAATTTCTGATGCTAAATATTTTCACTTGTAAAACTACAGAGAATCTAATTTCTTGTATTTTCGCGAATACTACACACATTTGCTTGTCAAATCTGATATAATGGTAGGGCCCATCTAGTATGTGATCACAGACTGCAGACTTCCTTGAGCGTCTATGTTTAACATCACTATGTGTTCTTTAACGCGAGTTTTTATAAAAAAAAAATTAACACAAAGCTGATGTTAAACATAGACGTCGACATCCAAAACGTCGGGAAATAAAAATTGTTTGTAAAAACTAATTAAAGACGCGATAAAATCCGAAAATCATTTAATTTTAAATACAGAGAATCTTTCACTGCTGTCCATATAAAGAAGTTCAAATAGCTCAACGTGACATGGAAAGAAGTAAGCTCGGTATTTCCCAGCGTGATAGAATCCGCTTCACCAACCTTATTTTAGACTCGTACCAATGTGTTTTTTCAAAACTTTTTATCACAGCGTAAACGATTTATATCGAAGACATTAACGTAAAAATTGCGGCAGGTTCATCATCTGTTACGATATCCGAAATAATGTATTCGATGAGCACTTCATTGTCTAGACCTCTGTTTACCCAAGTATGAGAAGACATATGTATGTACGAAGTATTTACACTAACGGCCCGGAAATTTCAATTTCAATACCAAGGATGAGCGGAAAGAACTTAATTGCCTGAACCTCTTTCCACCCCAGCATTGAAAATGAAGCGCTCTTGAGCTTAACTCTAGCTAACGGTAGCCGAGTGAGACAAAGTTGAAGGCCTCGTTATCTTTACTTGAACTTACTTAAAGTCGCTGGTATTACAAGCATCAACGAATTGTGGGATATTTTACTATCTTTGTTGCGAGGTACTTGTAAATGATTGATTGAAATTCAAAAGCTTTGTGGAGTGCGAAAAATATTACATCATTTGAAAAAGAAGAAGTCCTTTCTTAACGTTTTTTTTTAATAAATTAAATTAGTAAATATGTTCACGCTTAGATCCTTAAGGGGTAGCTACAGAGAAAAGATCACGAAGTGTGACAATTGTTGCATACCTCTTTCAAATTAATTATTTATCTTAACGGAGTCTCCAAGAAATTTCTGATGCTAAATATTTTCACTTGTAAAACTACAGAGAATCTAATTTCTTGTATTTTCGCGAATACTACACACATTTGCTTGTCAAATCTGATATAATGGTAGGGCCCATCTAGTATGTGATCACAGACTGCAGACTTCCTTGAGCGTCTATGTTTAACATCACTATGTGTTCTTTAACGCGAGTTTTTATAAAAAAAAAATTAACACAAAGCTGATGTTAAACATAGACGTCGACATCCAAAACGTCGGGAAATAAAAATTGTTTGTAAAAACTAATTAAAGACGCGATAAAATCCGAAAATCATTTAATTTTAAATACAGAGAATCTTTCACTGCTGTCCATATAAAGAAGTTCAAATAGCTCAACGTGACATGGAAAGAAGTAAGCTCGGTATTTCCCAGCGTGATAGAATCCGCTTCACCAACCTTATTTTAGACTCGTACCAATGTGTTTTTTCAAAACTTTTTATCACAGCGTAAACGATTTATATCGAAGACATTAACGTAAAAATTGCGGCAGGTTCATCATCTGTTACGATATCCGAAATAATGTATTCGATGAGCACTTCATTGTCTAGACTCGACCTCTGTCTACCCCTGTATTGGGAATTGCGTGAAGATATTTATTTATTGTGACGTGAAAACTTTTTGTCATCATCATCATACAATCACGCCTCTTTCCCTAGGTGTAGGCAAATACCACTTCTTTCTAGTTGCTACGATCCTTAAATACTTGTTTCGCTTCGTCCACTTTCGTTATTCCTGTCATAGAGGAAGAGAATAACATTTTGTGAATACTCTAAATGTACTGACTTTTCTTCATAAACAATCCCTGATGGGATAGCTAGGAACATATTTCGAGACGTTCGTCCCGCCATTTATCGATTGAAAATGTGATTTTGAAGTAATCTTTGACAGAAGGCTATATTCAGCAGCAACTCTTTATAGGCTGTAAAGAAGAAGAAGAAGGATGACATTTTGAAGCTTTTCCCTTAGTCGCCTCTTACGACACCCACGAGAAGAAAAGGTGGTGGTACATAGTCGCGCCTCACGACAAGATATGTCATGCGTGAAGATAAATAATAAAATAAAAGTTATTGTTCATGTTTCTAACTAAGTCTATAAAGTGTAAGTATTCTTGTTATCCTTTAAAGGATCTGTGTCTTCCGGGAAAGGAAACAATAGCTGTAATGTTTTGTTGCCGCTACGTATTCCGATTTGTAGACATCAAAGAAGTTCGAACAGAGAAAGTTTTTAAATAATAATACTTTCTGATATCTTTATATGGAATTTAATCTAGTAAAACAAATTCTTTGTAAAATTAAAAAAAAAAGTAAATTAAATAATTCGAAATCCTAGTCCAAAGACTAGTTCGATCCCCAGTAAGAAGTCTCGCAGTTTTTCCAAAAAGTTTAGTACTACAGGCTCATGGCCAGTCACCTTTAAACAAAAATCATATTCGACTTGAAACTAAGCTGAAGTATTTGTGTAAAGGACTAAGTTGTCGCATTGGCTTCCCTTGTTTTGAGAAATGCGTGATTATGCGTAAGCATCCGGGTTCGATTCCCGGTCGGCTCAATGTAGAAAAATCTTTTTTCTACATTTTCACGGGTCTTAGTGTTTGTCGTACCTTCGTTGTTTCCGATTTCATAACACAAGTGCTTAAGGTACTTACCTCGGGATCAGTGCAATGTATGTTGTACCAGTGATGTTATCCATATTTATTTATTTACTTTAAAAATGTGATTATAATAAGTGTCAGTTAAATAAAATAAAACGTTAAAATCGTAAGCTCGTAACTCGTCTCTCAAAATTGCGGTTAATTTCCTCCATATGTTTGTTTCACATCCATATGGTTGTTACACATTATTACACAGCAATTTTAGAGCATATAATTTCTGCTTAACTTTATATTATTAAATTAAACAGAAAAAGTTAAAATTTCATCTGACACGGGCGGAATTCGAACCCGCGACCACTGCGGTATAAATCACATGCTTTAAAATCAATGAAAAATTGCGTATCAGTAAAAAAACTCAAGTAAACAGTGAAGTTAGTAAATAATAATAAATATATTCATGCGCCCTTCCTCATCCCATAGCTGACAAGGTAGCCAGAGTAAATAAATTAAATAAATCCACACATAGATAGTGACAACATATGTTCCTCTGATTCCAAAGTAAGCAGCTTAAGCACTTGTGTTAAGGAATCGGAAACAACAAGGCAAAACGGCCAGTCCTCAGAAAATTAAATCGTACCAACGGCTTAAATCGTATTTTACATTTGAAAAAAATATCATTGGTGACCTACCTCCTGCGAATCCAACTTTTTTTTTTTAATTTCTGTAATGTCACCGGAACTTAGGAACACAGGTACAGGTAGTGAGACTGTAGCCATCTGGGCGGAATTTCATAACAACACCTTAATACAAACTTCGGCTTTTACAATATTACTTGGATAATGTACAATAACAAAAAATATCTACACGCTATTTTCAATATTGGGGCAGATAGACGTCCAGACAATTAAGTCCTTTCGTCCCACTTTCCACTGAAGACATTTTGGGACAACGTGACCAATGCTGAGCCTGTCGCCATCTTTATGTAAACGATAAAATCGTACATACATTTTGATGAGTACCATGACCATGATCAGTATGAACTGGAGATCGACTCGGGTCTCTTGACTCGAAAATCGATCACGCAACCTTTCAGCTATAGTGACTATTATTTTACTAAAGATTGCCACCATTTTCACCAGAGCTTTTCCTGTTCTTCATCCTCCTTCTCGATATTTGTTATCCCTATCTATTTATTCTACATTTAATATTTATTTTCTTCTTTGTTATTAAATTAAACAGAAAAAAGTTAAAATTTCATCTGACACGGGCGGAATTCGAACCCGCGATCTTCACCATTTCGTAGCGACGCTCTTACCTTAGAGCCACCGTGTCTTACACGCATCAGTTGAAATTTAAACTCGGTATTCTCTTATGTTACTTATGCCTTGTTTATTGGCATAGGCGCCATCTGTTATCCCTTTTCCAAGTGACAATTTGATAATCCTGACTTTTCAGTTAGGAATTATCAATACGATATCGCCTACTTTAATTTTATTATGCAATTTTATTGATTTTTAAAGCATATTTATGCTGAACTTTTATGTTATTAAGTTAAAACTTTAACTTTTTTAACTATGCTAATAAACAAGGCATAAGTAATATAAGAGAATACAGAGTTAAAATTTCAACTGATGCGTGTAAGACACGGTGGCTGGGAGGTAAGAGCGTCGCCACAGATCGGCGAAGGTCGCGGGTTCGAATCCCGTCCGTGTAAGTTGAAATGTTAACTTTTTTCTTTTTAATATCATAAAAATTCAGTATAAATATGCTTTAAAAATCATTAAAATTGCATATTTTCTTCTTTGTTCAATCCCTAGTTCTTCAGGTATTACAATTGATAGGAAACCTTGCTAGGAAGTGATTGCCATGATATCCACGCTAGGTAAGGGGGATTGAGGTGCGCTGTACCAGACACCTTACATCTTAGACCCTATGGGCCATCACCGGTGTACTGAATTCTAGTATACTAATTTTCGGGGTGGATATGCCACCATCTGTCAGCAGTTGTAGCTATTTACAAAGCTTCTTCCTTTGTCACCTCCTAAGACACCCATGGGGAAAACGATATGACAACATCATGTCTAAACTCTAAACTCAAATTAAGAAGCCAAAACACTTGTGTCATGGAATCAGAAACAACGAAGGTACCACATACACCCAGACCTGAGACACTATAGAAAAGTGGTTTTCTACTTTGATCTGTCCGGGTATTGAACTCAAGAACTCTGAGCTAGGGACAGCTTCAAAATTGGTGTGCCACTTCTAGAAGCCGTTACGCTATCAATAAAGAAATAAATTTTCACTATCGAAGGCATTTATTAGCCTAAGTGCAGGCTTCATATACTGTCTTAATGAATCAGTGTCAATAACTTATCATCATATGTATAACTTTTTTCTACCTACCTTTCAATTAAAAAGAAAGAAGAAAAATCTCAGTTTCCAGAGAATCGTAAAAGTAATAACAACACGGTTTTTACGACGAAAATCCCAACGTTAAATATGTTTTTACATTTTGGCGTAAACAAAAAACTTTTCATGTCGAAGTCTGAGGAAAATCATAAAGCATTTTGGAAACATTCAATGTTTCTGTTTGTTTAGGATTAGGGGCATGTAACATACGAGTATGTTACGTGACGAGGGTAACGGCGCGTAAAACAAAGAGATACGTATAAAAAAGAGTTAGAAATTGTTCAGAACTATTCATTCAGTTCATTTTCAAATAATATTCTGATAATAATATAATCCGTGTGGTAACGGCGTAAGAATATTGCCACTCCCTTTCTTCCCGTGGATATTGTAACAGGCGACAGACAGTAGTTACCATGTCTTGAAAACTAATGGTTGCGGGTTAAAATCACGCTTGGGGTAAATATTTGTGTGATAAATATATTATTTATGTTCACGCACAATCCCTGACGGGATAGCCAGAGAGAACAGATCGCCAAGTGTCACGATCCCTACATACTTCTTTCGCTTCTTTCAGATTAATCATCTTCTTCATACATGCACGTCTAGGTATCCGAGTACTCTTGATCCTCCCCTCTTCGAGCAATTTGCTCACATGTTCTTCGAAAGTTAGTCTCACTCTACCTCGACACCTTTAATATTAACTTTCGCGCTATATATTTTCTTCACCATTCGGTCTTCACTCATTCGCTCAACGTGCCCAAACCATCGAAGCACGCCCTTATCCATTTTTGAGACAAGGTCATCTTTCAAGCCTGCCATATTGCGAATCTCTTCGTTTCGCTTTCGGTCGGCCATGGTAAGGCCGCACATTTTACGAAGTGATCGCATCTCCACTGCATTCAACCTGCTTTTATGCTTCTTCTGGCATACCCAGGTTTCGCTGCATTATAACAAAGTCGGTACCAACACTGCGTTATGTATTGCAAGGCGTGCACTTTTCACAACGCCTTGCCTTTTGATTAACGCAGTAAGGGCACCAATGACTTTGTTCCCGGCAGCGACACGCCTGTCCACATCTAAATCACATCTTCCATCCCGGCTAAACGCACTCCCCAAGTATACAATTTCATTCACCTGTTCTAGACATTCCTGATTTACCCAAATTTCGCACTTCGTTCTTTCTTCGTCCCTTTCAAATACCAGTACCTTAGTTTTATTAGCATTCAAACGGAGACCATTAATTTCACATTCTTCTTTCATACACCTAGAACTGAGGTGATCGTGCCCGACTAATGTCTAGGAAAAGAGTTAATATTGTATTTCCAACATTATAAAAATTTCTTTCGCCTGTTTTATCTCCGCTAGAGATAGACTCTGTGTCGAAATGTTGTCATTCAATAAATGACCTTTCATTTAACAAAGTGTAATTGCAATATCTCATGTGACATGTTGTGTCCAATGGTATTTAACATAAGCCTAAAAAGAGATATTGTTTTGTCTAATTTTCATATTAACGTCGTCGTATTCGTCATATTAACGTATTTATTTATTTATTTGCTTGTATATGTATATACATTGGAGAAAAGAATATAAAATTCCCATTTGAAGTTCTTAAAAATATTTACACACCTTGAAGGAGTATATAGCAATTTGATTTTTGTTGATATATATACATATTTCTATAAAGTATATTATATTAACTAATGAATTCTTTAAATTAATTAATGAATTCTTCTTATTTAATTTTGTATTATTATTAATTAATATATCTTTCTTAGTCAATGATTATACAACTGTCTGTATTAGAATGTCTCCCGCAAGATGCTGCGACGACCTGCAGAACATTGCGGGAAGTCGATGGGTGCAAATGACACAGGACCTTTCTATGTGGCGATCCTTAGGAGAGGCGTATGTTCAGCAGTAGACTTCTGTTAGACTGTTATGATGACGATGATCATGATAAGAAGTACATGTCACATGAGATATTGCAATTACACTTTGTTAAATGAAAGGTCATTTATTGAATGACAACATTTATCGATTGGTCTACCATCTTTAGATGTATGTTTCTGTTTAAATATATTGAGATTTTGATGTTTTATACGTTTTAGTATTTTATTATTGAATATGACCTGTCATATACGCAAATTACACTCATTTTACTAACATTATCACATGCACACCAGTGTACATATAGATATCGCAATCTCATACTTATTATGCGTTTTCGTGTATCTTTCAACATTAACATTATTAAAACAGAGATAAGTAGCTACTTGTAAGATGTACAGTGAGGGCAGAGTTAGAAGTTTCTAGGATTTAAACTTATAACAAATTCAAGTAGTTTCAAGATTAAAGATTGGCTATCGTGACTTTCTTGGATTGGCTTGTGAAGGCACCTCTAAATACTCTATGTACGTCGGTGCACTTGGACGGCTGTCGCAGTTCCGGGGGCTGGTGCGCGGCGGGAGGGGGCAGCGCCCACTCCCGGACGGCGCAGCTGCAGCGTGGAGGAGCAGGTCACAAACTGACCCCGTAGCTTAGTTGCTAGCGACCCCGCCTTCGAAGCTAGGGGTTGATGATTTACATGTGCATACGAATCCTCTCTGTCCGTGAGTGTCTCGAGAGGCGACAGAGGGAGAGCCCTACCTACCCTACCTATCTCGAAAAATACCAGATTAAACTGAGCAAACTGGTGACAAAGCGATCGACAATCCGCCTGAATGATCGCGAGAAGCCTGTAGAATCAATCCTGAAATGGACATTCATAGGCTGTTTTTTATGTAAATACTCAAACTAACCGCGTTCGTAGCACTATAACACAATGAATAGTATCACTGAAATCGGTAGAGCCCGTTCTGTGCATCACTTGCAGGATTAGCTCATTTTGTTTGGGCTAGCTCCTAACACCGGTTAAGATAATATACTCGCAAAGATGTGAATGGATGTGAATAACATGATATATCAGAGCACTTTGTTACGTAACTGATATCTAGTTCCTAACCATGACATAATTAATATTCTAAATGATATATAAACATTAAAAACGTTGAGATAATTGCACGTTCCTCGCCAGGTATCCGAGCTGCTGCGCCACTGCACGGACCCCCCACGTCCTCGGCGTCACCAGGTCCAATTGGGAGCCCTGGATCTAGTCACGAACGATGCGATGCGATATTGAAATTGAGCTGAAACTCTAATTAAAACTATGTCCTTTCCGAACTAAGAAATTTACTAATAATTTGTTGTATTGTGTTATATTTTTATAATAAATGGAAACTGACATGTTGTAACTGTTTTATTTCTTTAACAATCTACGCAAAAACAACGATAAGCTCGTCGCTACCTGTCACGTTGTCCCAAAATCTTCGGTGAAAGGTGGGTCGGAAGGATTTAATCGTTCTAGACTTCTGTCTACCTCTGTATTGGAGGAATATATGTGAATATGTTTCTAAAATAAAAAGTAGCCTACGATCCCACGTTACGCCACAAAAAAATCAGCTTTCTGCCAGTGTAAGTCCCGTTGAAATCGGTCTAGCCGTCTCAGAGATTAGCCGGAACAAACGGACAGACACCTGAAACGTCTGGACCGATTTTGCCGGAACTTTCACTGGCGGCAGCTGATGTTGTAAGGTGTAACTAAGGCTAGCATTATTTTAGAAACAATAATTAGGGTTTCGCGTTAACTACAAAACCGCGAGAAGAGCTGCAGGGGCAGCATTTAGTCGAAGGCTGTTACACAACTAAGCTTACTTACTTAGATGCTGCACCGACAAAAGCTTATGTTACTTTCGACTTATACATTACACTTATATAACGTACACACATAACAGCTTGCAGTAGTCCACTGCTGGACATAGGCCTCTCGCGTGCCGTAATCGCCACGCTTGGCAGGCAGATTGGCGATCGCACTACCAGACACCTCGCAACCTAACCTAACATAACCTAACCTAACATTTGTACTTAGGACGGGTATTATTCCTTGGGGCATATAGACTAAAGGGAAAATGTTAAAGAGTAAATCTACTTTTTCTACATGTCTCGGGACTGGGTATTTGTGGCCCATTCGTTGTTTCTTATTCCATAACACAAGTGAGTTTGCTACTTACGCATGAGACATCGGTGCAATGTATGTGATTTTCAACCTATCAATGTATGTTTCTACGTATGTATTCTTGGGTTAATTAATGTTAAGAGAGCCTTGAGACATTATTACAAATTCATACTTAATTATTCAATCCAAATGTAACTAAGGCCATTTATGGCCATGTGTCCAATGGTATTTTAACATGTTTCAAAAGAGATATTGTTTTGTCTAATTTTTCAGTGTTCATAGCTATTGCGTTAATTAATGTTTACATAGTTTTAATGGATAAATCCATTGTTTTTAATATTTAATTTTAATATACTGAGGCTATTTATAAAAACAGTATTTGTAATAAGATTTCTTATATAATAATACTATCTTAACATTGGTTTTAAAAGGGACGTTGTTTTGAAAGATGTTCAGTGTTCAAGTTAAACGGTCAATTATAGTTTACTAAGTTTTAATAGATAATTGTATAAATTAATAGTGAAACATTTAATTTAAATTAATATTCGGCCTATTTATAAAATGGTACTTTTAATAATATTTCTAATGTAAAAATATTATTTTAACATAAGCCTAAAAGAGATATTGTTTTGTCTAATTTTTCAGTGTTCATAGCTATTGCGTTAATTAATGTTTACATAGTTTTAATGGATAATTATAAATCCATTGTTTTTAATATACTGAGGCTATTTATAAAAACAGTATTTGTAATAAGATTTCTTATATAATAATACTATCTTAACATTGGTTTTAAAAGGGACGTTGTTTTGAAAGATGTTCAGTGTTCAAGTTAAACGGTCAATTATAGTTTACTAAGTTTTAATAGATAATTGTATAAATTAATAGTGAAACATTTAATTTAAATTAATATTCGGCCTATTTATAAAAATGGTACTTTTAATAATATTTCTAATGTAAAAATATTATTTTAACATTGGCTTAAAAGGGATGTTGTATTGACAAACTAGCCGGGGGTTATTCGATGCTGCAACCATGTTTGATGTTAGACGCAACATACAATTAAGAAACTACATTTGTTTTCATATTTTAATTAATGTTGTTAGTATGGATCAATAAACATTTATTGAAGTCTAAGTTTGATTTTGATTTGTCTGACCCTTGACAACAGTATTTGTGTATTTATTCATTGAATAAGAATTTAAATTGTCTATCGACACAGAGTCTATCTCTAGCGGAGATAAAACAGGCGAAAGAAATTTTTATAATGTTGGAAATACAATATTAACTCTTTTCCTAGACATTAGTCGGGCACGATCACCTCAGTTCTAGGTGTCATATTAACGTATTTATTTATTTATTTGCTTGTATAAGTACATACATTGGAGAAAAGAATATAAAATTCCCATTTGAAGTTCTTAAAAATATTTACACACCTTGAAAGAGTATATAGCAATTTGATTTTTGTTGATATATATACATATTTCTATAAAGTATATTATATTAAGTATATTATAAATTAACTAATGAATTTTAAATGAATTAATGAATTCTTTACTTATTTAATTTTGTATTATTATTAATTAATATATCTTTCTTAGTCAATGATTATACAACTGTCTGTATTAGAATGTCTCCCGCAAGATGCTGCGACGACCTGCAGAACATTGCGGGAAGTCGATGGGTGCAAATGACACAGGACCTTTCTATGTGGCGATCCTTAGGAGAGGCGTATGTTCAGCAGTAGACTTCTGTTAGACTGTTATGATGACGATGATCATGATAAGAAGTACATGTCACATGAGATATTGCAATTACACTTTGTTAAATGAAAGGTCATTTATTGAATGACAACATTTATCGATTGGTCTACCATCTTTAGATGTATGTTTCTGTTTAAATATATTGAGATTTTGATGTTTTATACTTTTTAGTATTTTATTATTGAATATGACCTGTCATATACGCAAATTACACTCATTTTACTAACATTATCACATGCACACCAGTGTACATATAGATATCGCAATCTCATACTTATTATGCGTTTTCGTGTATCTTTCAACATTAACATTATTAAAACAGAGATAAGTAGCTACTTATAATATGTACAGTGAGGGCAGAGTTAGAAGTTTCTAGGATTTAAACTTATAACAACTTCAAGTAGTTTCAAGATTAAAGATTGGCTATCGTGACTTTCTTGGATTGGCTTGTGAAGGCACCTCTAAATACTCTATGTACGTCGGTGCACTTGGACGGCTGTCGCAGTTCCGGGGCTGGTGCGCGGCGGAGGGGCAGCGCCCACTCCCCCGGACGCAGGCGCAGCTGCAGCGTGGAGGAGCAGGTCACAAACTGACCCCTGTAGCTTAGTTGCTAGCGACCCCGCCTTCGAAGCTAGGGGTTGATGATTTACATGTGCATACGAATCCTCTCTGTCCGTGAGTGTCTCGAGAGGCGACAGAGGGAGAGTCCTACCTACCCTACCTATCTCGAAAAATACCAGATTAAAATGAGCAAACTGGTGACAAAGCGATCGACAATCCGCCTGAATGAACGCGAGAAGCCTGTAGAATCAATCCTGAAATGGACTTTCATAGGCTGTTTTTATGTATATACTCAAACTAACCGCGTTCGTAGCACTATAACACAATGAATAGTATCACTGAAATCGGTAGAGCCCGTTCTGTGATATCAGTATCACTTGCAGGATTAGCTCATTTTGTTTGGGCTAGCACCTAACACCGGTTAAGATAATATACCGTAAAGATGTGAATGGATGTGAATAACAGGATATATCAGAGCACTTTGTTACGTAACTGATATCTAGTTCCCAACCATGACATAATTAATATTCTAAATGATATATAAACATTTAAAACGTTAAGATAATTGCACGTTCCTCGCCAGGTATCCGAGCTGCTGCGCCACTGCACGGACCCCCACGTCCTCGGCGTCACCAGGTCCAATTGGGAGCCCTGGATCTAGTCACGAACGATGCGATGCGATATTGAAATTGAGCTGAAACCTAATTAAAACTATGTCCTTTCCGAACTAAGAAATTTACTAATAATTTGTTGTATTGTGTTATATTTTTATAATAAATGGAATCTGACATGTTTTAACTGTTTTATTTCTTTAACAATCTACGCAAAACAACGATAAGCTCGTCGCTACCTGTCACGTTGTCCCAAAATCTTCGGTGAAAGGTGGGTCGGAAGGATTTAATCGTCTAGACTTCTGTCTACCTCTGTATTGAGGAATATATAGAATATGTTTCTAAAATAAAAAGTAGCCTACGATTCCACGTAACGCCACAAAAAAATCAGCTTTCTGCCAGTGTAAGTCCCGTTGAAATCGGTCTAGCCGTCTCAGAGATTAGCCGGAACAAACGGACAGACACCTGAAACGTCTGGACCGATTTTGACGGAACTTTCACTGGCGGTAGCTGATGTTGTAAGGTGTAACTAAGGCTAGCATTATTTTAGAAACAATAATTAGGGTTTCGCGTTAACTACAAAACCGCGAGAAGAGCCGCAGGGGGCAGCATTTAGTCGAAGGCTGTTACACAACTAAGCTTACTTACTTAGATGCTGCACCGACAAAAGCTTATGTTACTTTCGACTTATACATTACACTTATATAACGTACACACATAACAGCTTGCAGTAGTCCACTGCTGGACATAGGCCTCTCGCGTGCCGTAATCGCCACGCTTGGCAGGCAGATTGGCGATCGCACTACCAGACACCTCGCAACCTAACCTAACATTTGTACTTAGGACGGGTATTATTCCTTGGGGCATCTATGATGATATTATTCCTTGGGGCATATAGACTAAAGGGAAAATGTTAAAGAGTAAATCTACTTTTTCTACATGTCTCGGGACTGGGTGTTTGTGGCCCATTTGTTGTTTCTATTCCATAACACAAGTGAGTTTGCTACTTACGCATGAGACATCGGTGCAATGTATGTGATTTTCAACCTATCAATGTATGTTTCTACGTATGTATTGTTGGGTTAATTAATGTTAAGAGAGCCTTGAGACATAATTACAAATTCATACTTAATTATTCAATCCAATGTAACTAAGGCTAGCATTATTTTAGAAACAATAATTAGGGTTTCGCGTTAACTACAAAACCGCGAGAAGAGCCGCAGGGGGCAGCATTTAGTCGAAGGCTGTT
Organism: Sericinus montela; assembly: GCA_029286605.1. Taxonomy (NCBI): domain Eukaryota; kingdom Metazoa; phylum Arthropoda; class Insecta; order Lepidoptera; family Papilionidae; genus Sericinus; species Sericinus montela. Next base: position 70,034 of record JAGSMR010000620.1, on the reverse strand, counting down.
ACACAACTAAGCTTACTTACTTAGATGCTGCACCGACAAAAGCTTATGTTACTTTCGACTTATACATTACACTTATATAACGTACACACATAACAGCTTGCAGTAGTCCACTGCTGGACATAGGCCTCTCGCGTGCCGTAATCGCCACGCTTGGCAGGCAGATTGGCGATCGCACTACCAGACACCTCGCAACCTAACCTAACATTTGTACTTAGGACGGGTATTATTCCTTGGGGCATCTATGATGATATTATTCCTTGGGGCATATAGACTAAAGGGAAAATGTTAAAGAGTAAATCTACTTTTTCTACATGTCTCGGGACTGGGTATTTGTGGCCCATTCGTTGTTTCTTATTCCATAACACAAGTGAGTTTGCTACTTACGCATGAGACATCGGTGCAATGTATGTGATTTTCAACCTATCAATGTATGTTTCTACGTATGTATTGTTGGGTTATAAATAAATAAATAAATATCTTCACGCAATTCCCAATACAGGGGTAGACAGAGGTCAAGTCTAGACAATTAAGTCCCTTTGACCCACCTTCCACCGAAGATATTTTCGGGACAACGTGACAGGTGGTGAGCCCGTCGCCGCCTTTTTATGTCCAAGCCAACGACGAAATTCGTATATAAGTTTTTGAAAAACTCATTGGTACTGCCACCTGGGGATCGAACTCGGGTCTCTTGACTCGAAATTCCGACCACCCAACAACTCGGCTATCGTGACTTATTGTTGGGTTAATTAATGTTAAGAGAGCCTTGAGACATTATTACAAATTCATACTTAATTATTCAATCCAAATGTAACTAAGGCCATTTATGGCCATGTGTCCAATGGTATTTTAACATAAGCCTAAAAAGAGATATTGTTTTGTCTAACTTTTCAGTGTTCATAGCTATTGCGTTAATTAATGTTTACATAGTTTTAATGGATAAATCCATTGTTTTTAATATTTAATTTTAATATACTGAGGCTATTTATAAAAACAGTATTTGTAATAAGATTTCTTATATAATAATACTATCTTAACATTGGTTTTAAAAGGGACGTTGTTTTGAAAGATGTTCAGTGTTCAAGTTAAACGGTCAATTATAGTTTACTAAGTTTTAATAGATAATTACAAATTCATACTTAATTATTCAATCCAAATGTAACTAAGGCCATTTATGGCCATGTGTCCAATGGTATTTTAACATAAGCCTAAAAAGAGATATTGTTTTGTCTAACTTTTCAGTGTTCATAGCTATTGCGTTAATTAATGTTTACATAGTTTTAATGGATAAATCCATTGTTTTTAATATTTAATTTTAATATACTGAGGCTATTTATAAAAATGGTACTTTTAATAATATTTCTAATGTAAAATATTATTTTAACATTGGCTTAAAAGGGATGTTGTATTGACAAACTAGCTGGGGTTATTCGATGCTGCAACCATGTTTGATGAAATGGTTTTCACATTGTCCCGTCCGAGAATCAACTTTTGTTACTTTTGGTTACGGGAAGCAGCATCTAAGGTGCGCAGTGTCTGGTACTGCGATCTGAAGCTGAGTGTGGCGATTATGGCAAAACTTACGGAAGAGGACTATATTTAGCAGAGGACTGGGACGTTCTTTCGTATTTCATATTTCAAAATATATTTTTGGTAAAGTAAATTTTTGTGACCATCATTTGTGATAATTATAATGAGGGTTTTTTTTAGTGAAAATAAATCGTTTGATGGTTTGAATCCTGAAACCTCGTGATGTTATTTTAATATCACAATATTTTCTTTGAACAAGTATTACAGCTTGGCCATAACATACTAATAGATATAGTTCATTAATTAACTTAAAAATCCATTTACATATTTATTTTTACTTATAATATAAACATTGCCCTGTTTGAGAATGGAACCTGGGACCTCAGAGCTGGCGACATCACGATTACTGATTGTACGCCACTCGTCCACGAAGGTTGTCACTTATTAATTTTGAATTAAAGAAAGAAAATAGACATGTTTTGGTATTTCAGCGATTCTCTCCTTATTTTGTATGTGTGTGAGTGTACGCCGACGATATAAATGGCTTCTACCTTCACATGAAACAAAAATGTGAAATGTCACGAAATCCTTTCAAGGTTATTAAATGTTAGAATTTACGAGCACATAAATTATCACTGAACTGGAGTTCGCAAGTTTATACGACGGTTATGAAATTTATATTTAACTAGTAGCAGATGTATGCTTAAGTTATTATTGCCGAGTGGCTTGGTGACTGGAATTAGAGTGAAGAGATATGAGTTCGATTCCCAGGGGGTTTTTTGCAAACTTATTTACGATATATATCTTTGGCTTGGACGTAAAGACCGGTGATATACGAGTCGGAAGGATTATATTGCCTAGACTATTAGGAAATGCGTGAAGATAATTGAAATGTATAAAGTTTAATTTATATTATGTGTATAGAATGTATATTTATGTATTATAAGGGGCCACTGAATCAGGGCTGGCATGAACCTGTCAGTGCAGGTTTCATCCCAGCTATATACCTCAGTGGCTTTCCTATTTTGGCACATTGCACTTCTGCAAAATGGCGATCGTATTTAATTTACAGTACATATTTCAGTTTTTTTTTTCACTTTTATATTTAATTTTAATATACTGAGGCTATTTATAAAATGGTACTTTTAATAATATTTCTAATGTAAAAATATTATTTTAACATTGGCTTAAAAGGGATGTTGTATTGACAAACTAGCCGGGGTTATTCGATGCTGCAACCATGTTTGATGAAATGGTTTTCACATTGTCCCGTCCGAGAATCAACTTTTGTTACTTTTGGTTACGGGAAGCAGCATCTAAGGTGCGCAGTGTCTGGTACTGCGATCTGAAGCTGAGTGTGGCGATTATGGCAAAACTTACGGAAGAGGACTATATTTAGCAGAGGACTGGGACGTTCTTTCGTATTTCATATTTCAAAATATATTTTTGGTAAAGTAAATTTTTGTGACCATCATTTGTGATAATTATAATGAGGGTTTTTTAGTGAAAATAAATCGTTTGATGGTTTGAATCCTGAAACCTCGTGATGTTATTTTAATATCACAATATTTTCTTTGAACAAGTATTACAGCTTGGTCATAACATACTAATAGATATAGTTCATTAATTAACTTAAAATCCATTTACATATTTATTTTTACTTATAATATAAACATTGCCCCGTTTGAGAATGGAACCTGGGACCTCAGAGCTGGCGACATCACGATTACTGATTGTACGCCACTCGTCCACGAAGGTTGTCACTTATTAATTTTGAATTAAAGAAAGAAAATAGACATGTTTTGGTATTTCAGCGATTCTCTCCTTATTTTGTATGTGTGTGAGTGTACGCCGACGATATAAAATGGCTTCTACCTTTCACATGAAACAAAAAATGTGAAATGTCACGAAATCCTTTCAAGGTTATTAAATGTTAGAATTTACGAGCACATAAATTATCACTGAACTGGAGTTCGCAAGTTTATACGACGGTTATGAAATTTATATTTAACTAGTAGCAGATGTATGCTTAAGTTATTATTGCCGAGTGGCTTGGTGACTGGAATTAGAGTGAAGAGATATGAGTTCGATTCCCAGGGGGTAGTGAGTTTTTTGCAAACTTATTTACGATATATATCTTTGGCTTGGACGTAAAGACCGGTGATATACGAGTCGGAAGGATTATATTGCCTAGACTATTAGGAAATGCGTGAAGATAATTGAAATGTATAAAGTTTAATTTATATTATGTGTATAGAATGTATATTTATGTATTATAAGGGGCCACTGAATCAGGGCTGGCATGAACCTGTCAGTGCAGGTTTCATCCCAGCTATATACCTCAGTGGCTTTCCTATTTTGGCACATTGCACTTCTGCAAAATGGCGATCGTATTTAATTTACAGTACATATTTCAGTTTTTTTTTCACTTTTATATTTAATTTTAAGTTCTAAAATAAATGTTTCTTTCTTTTTTTTTATGTTATACGTATGAGAAGACATATGTATGTACGAAGTATTTACAATAACGGCCCGGAAATTTCAATTTCAATACCAAGGATGAGCGGAAAGAACTTAATTGCCTGAACCTCTTTCCACCCCAGCATTGAAAATGAAGCGCTCTTGAGCTTAACTCTAGCTAACGGTAGCCGAGTGAGACAAAGTTGAAGGCCTCGTTATCTTTACTTGAACTTACTTAAAGTCGCTGGTATTACAAGCATCAACGAATTGTGGGATATTTTACTATCTTTGTTGCGAGGTACTTGTAAATGATTGATTGAAATTCAAAAGCTTTGTGGAGTGCGAAAAATATTACATCATTTGAAAAGAAGAAGTCCTTTGTTAACGTTTTTTAATAAATTAAATAAGTAAATATGTTCACGCTTAGCTACAGAGAATAGATCGCGAAGTGTGACAATTGTTGCATACCTCTTTCAAATTAATTATTTATCTTAACGGAGTCTCCAAGAAATTTCTGATGCTAAATATTTTCACTTGTAAAACTACAGAGAATCTAATTTCTTGTATTTTCGCGAATACTACACACATTTGCTTGTCAAATCTGATATAATGGTAGGGCCCATCTAGTATGTGATCACAGACTGCAGACTTCCTTGAGCGTCTATGTTTAACATCACTATGTGTTCTTTAACGCGAGTTTTTATAAAAAAAAAATTAACACAAAGCTGATGTTAAACATAGACGTCGACATCCAAAACGTCGGGAAATAAAAATTGTTTGTAAAAACTAATTAAAGACGCGATAAAATCCGAAAATCATTTAATTTTAAATACAGAGAATCTTTCACTGCTGTCCATATAAAGAAGTTCAAATAGCTCAACGTGACATGGAAAGAAGTAAGCTCGGTATTTCCCAGCGTGATAGAATCCGCTTCACCAACCTTATTTTAGACTCGTACCAATGTGTTTTTTCAAAACTTATGTACGATTTTCATCGTCAGCCTGGACTTAAAGACAGCGCCAGGCTCACCACCGTCACGATATCCCAAAACTAATACAGTGGACAGTGGGTCGAAGTGACTTAATAGTCTTTATTTGTATCTATCCCAGTATTGGGAATAGCATGAAGATATTTCTCTTAAAGAATTTTCTTATTTATCTCTTACACAGCAAGATAATCGTGCGTCACCTGAAGTGATTACCAACGTTGTAAGATCTCTGCAGAACCTTAAAAGACCGGACCAGAGTCATCTCAGAGGTGGAACGTCGTGGAGTCTTATCGCTTGAGGATGCCTTGTTTAGAGACGAAACACGTGTCGCGGTATCATGGGTGATGGTGTATGCTACCTGGAGTCTAGTGTAGTGCCTGTGTATGCGGTGGGGAATGTTATACAATTAATGCAGGCATATGTGGGAGAGAGCGTGGTGATTTACTACTCTACGGAACAAGTAACATATGCCATTTGTTTCTGAACCTTGAATTGTACAATATTATTCTCAAAGTTACGATGACGGAGTGGTTTGGTGATAGCGATTCGAGTCAAGAGACCCGAGTCTGATATCCCAGCACGTAGCAATGGCTTTTTTCAAAACTTTTATCACAGCGTAAACGATTTATATCGAAGACATTAACGTAAAATTGCGGCAGGTTCATCATCTGTTACGATATCCGAAATAATGTATTCGATGAGCACTTCATTGTCTAGACCTCTGTTTACCCAAGTATGAGAAGTTAGGTTACAACTAATTACAAGCATTGATGAGATGAAATTAGTGAATTTTTGTTATTTCTAATAAAGGTCACGTATAGTACAGGTACATCGCAGTATAACAGTAACGTAATCAAAAGTTTAAACATGAATTTTTGCTTTGTTATAAAAACTTGGCCTGTTTCAAGTTTATTCAAGCCATCAGAGTCAGCTCCTTCCATTTGACAGTATCCAACGACGAGCGGTTCGAATCGTCGACGAACAAGATCTGTCTGATCGGCTAGATCCCCTAGCTTTGCGAAGAGATGTTGCATCTCTTTGCATTTTTTACAAGATGTACTACGGGGCGTGCTCCGAGGAATTGTTCGGATTAATCCCATCCGCTGAATTTCACCATCGTACCTTACGGCATAGTCAAAATTCCATCACCACCATCTTGATGCTTGGCATTCCACCACAATGCGTTTTTCGCGGAATTTTCTGCGACTCACTTGCACTTTATGGAATGTTCTATCGTCTATCGTAGGTTTTTCGGGACCAATACAACTTAGAGACCTTCAAGAAAAGAGCCTATACCTTCCTCAAAGGCAGGCAACTCATCTGCTATGACTGTGGTATTGCAGGTGAGCATGGGCGGCGGTAATCACTTACCATCACGTAAGCCACCTGCTCGTTTGCCTCCCTTTTCTATAAAAACGCTTACACCGCGACATTGGGTGCACGGAGTAACGTTAATTTATTTGACGTAACCCTTCTCCGACGTACTCACGTGGTTTTACATTAGACAATGACTTTGGCAAATGTTCATAACTCTCAACTATCTTTTTTAAACTTCAGCATTTATTTTCCTCAAAAACACAATTGACTAAAAAATATTTATAAATAGTAGTAAAATGATTTTGGGATGACCTGCACAGTATTGCGGGCAGTCAATGGCGGTGGTAGGATCTTTATTTGTGGCAATATTTTAGGGTAAGCGAGAACAGGAGGGGAAAGAAGTATTAAATGACAAAAAGAAAGAACAGTATATTGTTTTTATTATTAAAAGAGTGTAGTTTAAAACAGTGATACTGCCATATGTTATTATGTTTATAAATAAATATCTTCACGCAATTCCCAATACAGGGGTAGACAGAGGTCGAGTCAAGACAATTAAGTCCCTTTGACCCACCTTTCACCGAAGATATTTTCGGGACAATGTGACCTGTCACATTGTCCCAAAATAAACCACCTGTGGTGAGCCCGTAGCCGTCTTTATGTCCAAGCCAACTATATAATTCGTACATAAGTTTTTGAAAAACCCATTGGTACGAGCTTGCCACCTGGGGATCGAACTCGGGTCTTTTTGTTATTATGTTTCATTACAGATTTTGTTGTGTCATCTATTGTCTAATATGTATTGTAAATTGATTTTTAAAAATATAATATGGTGGGTTTGAAATGTTCCCTTTTAGTTTTTCTTTTCCGTTTTTTTGAATACTTGAAATATCTAGATAACATCACAGATGTAGTTATAGATAGATAGATAGAATACTCTTTATTGCACACCAACACAGAAAATATACAATATTAAATTTTGTAAGACTGTGGTGACACAAATAGCGGTCTTATCGCTAAAAGCGATTTCTTCCAGACAACCTTTAGTAAAGGCTATAGTAAAGGCTTGGACATAAAGACGGCGACGGCTCACCACCTGTCACTTTGTCCCGAAAATATCTTCGGTGGAAGGTGGGTCGAAGGGACTCAATTGTCTAGACTCGACCTCTGTCTACCCCTGTATTGGGAATTGCGTGAAGATATTTATTTATTTATAGTGACGTGAAAACTTTTTGTCATCATCATCATACAATCACGCCTCTTTCCCTAGGTGTAGGCAAATACCACTTCTTTCTAGTTGCTACGATCCTTAAATACTTGTTTCGCTTCGTCCACTTTCGTTATTCCCGTCATAGAGGAAGAGAATAACATTTTGTGAATACTCTAAATGTACTGACTTTTCTAAAACTAATATATATATATATATATATATATATATATATATATATATATATATATATATATATATATATATATATATATATATATATATATATATATATATATATATATATATATATATATATATATATATATATATATATATATATATATATATATATATATATATATATATATATATATATATATATATATATATATATATATATATATATATATATATATATATATATATATATATATATATATATATATATATATATATATATATATATATATATATATATATATATATATATAAGTATTTATAAAAACTTGGCCTGTTTCAAGTTTATTCAAGCCATCAGAGTCAGCTCCTTCCATTTGACAGTATCCAACGACGAGCGGTTCAAATCGTCGACGAACAAGATCTGTCTGATCGGCTAGATCCTAGCTTTGCGAAGAGATGTTGCATCTCTTTGCATTTTTACAAGATGTACTACGGGCGTGCTCCGAGGAATTGTTCGGATTAATCCCATCCGCTGAATTTCACCATCGTACCTTACGGCATAGTCAAAATTCCATCACCACCATCTTTAGATGTATGTTTCTGTTTTAAATATATTGAATTTTTTGTTATTTCTAATAAAGGTCACGTATAGTACAGGTACATCGCAGTATAACAGTAACGTAATCAAAAGTTTAAACATGAATTTTGCTTTGTTATAAAAACTTGGCCTGTTTCAAGTTTATTCAAGCCATCAGAGTCAGCTCCTTCCATTTGACAGTATCCAACGACGAGCGGTTCAAATCGTCGACGAACAAGATCTGTCTGATCGGCTAGATCCTAGCTTTGCGAAGAGATGTTGCATCTCTTTGCATTTTTACAAGATGTACTACGGGCGTGCTCCGAGGAATTGTTCGGATTAATCCCATCCGCTGAATTTCACCATCGTACCTTACGGCATAGTCAAAATTCCATCACCACCATCTTTAGATGTATGTTTCTGTTTTAAATATATTGAATTTTTTGTTATTTCTAATAAAGGTCACGTATAGTACAGGTACATCGCAGTATAACAGTAACGTAATCAAAAGTTTAAACATGAATTTTTTGCTTTGTTATAAAAACTTGGCCTGTTTCAAGTTTATTCAAGCCATCAGAGTCAGCTCCTTCCATTTGACAGTATCCAACGACGAGCGGTTCAAATCGTCGACGAACAAGATCTGTCTGATCGGCTAGATCCTAGCTTTGCGAAGAGATGTTGCATCTCTTTGCATTTTTACAAGATGTACTACGGGCGTGCTCCGAGGAATTGTTCGGATTAATCCCATCCGCTGAATTTCACCATCGTACCTTACGGCATAGTCAAAATTCCATCACCACCATCTTGATGCTTGGCATTCCACCACAATGCGTTTTTCGCGGAATTTTCTGCGACTCACTTGCACTTTATGGAATGTTCTATCGTCTATCGTAGGTTTTTCGGGACCAATACAACTTAGAGACCTTCAAGAAAAGAGCCTATACCTTCCTCAAAGGCAGGCAACTCATCTGCTATGACTGTGGTATTGCAGGTGAGCATGGGCGGCGGTAATCACTTACCATCACGTAAGCCACCTGCTCGTTTGCCTCCCTTTCTATAAAACGCTTACACCGCGACATTGGGTGCACGGAGTAACGTTAATTTATTTGACGTAACCCTTCTCCGACGTACTCACGTGGTTTTACATTAGACAATGACTTTGGCAAATGTTCATAACTCTCAACTATCTTTTTAAACTTCAGCATTTATTTTCCTCAAAACACAATTGACTAAAAAATATTTATAAATAGTAGTAAAATGATTTTGGGATGACCTGCACAGTATTGCGGGCAGTCAATGGCGGTGGTAGGATCTTTATTTGTGGCAATATTTTAGGGTAAGCGAGAACAGGAGGGAAAGAAGTATTAAATGACAAAAAGAAAGAACAGTATATTGTTTTTATTATTAAAAGAGTGTAGTTTAAAACAGTGATACTGCCATATGTTATTATGTTTCATTACAGATTTTGTTGTGTCATCTATTGTCTAATATGTATTGTAAATTGATTTTTAAAAATATAATATGGTGGGTTTGAAATGTTCCCTTTTAGTTTTTCTTTTCCGTTTACGTTTTTGAATACTTGAAATATCTAGATAACATCACCGATGTAGTTATAGATAGATAGATAGATAGATAGATAGATAGATAGATAGATAGATAGATAGATAGATAGATAGATAGATAGATAGATAGATAGATAGATAGATAGATAGATAGATAGATAGATAGATAGAATACTCTTTATTGCACACCAACACAGAAAATATACAATATTAAATTTTGTAAGACTGTGGTATTGCAGGTGAGCATGGGCGGCGGTAATCACTTACCATCACGTAAGCCACCTGCTCGTTTGCCTCCCTTTCTATAAAAAAACGCTTACACCGCGACATTGGGTGCACGGAGTAACGTTAATTTATTTGACGTAACCCTTCTCCGACGTACTCACGTGGTTTTACATTAGACAATGACTTTGGCAAATGTTCATAACTCTCAACTATCTTTTTAAACTTCAGCATTTATTTTCCTCAAAACACAATTGACTAAAAAATATTTATAAATAGTAGTAAAATGATTTTGGGATGACCTGCACAGTATTGCGGGCAGTCAATGGCGGTGGTAGGATCTTTATTTGTGGCAATATTTTAGGGTAAGCGAGAACAGGAGGGAAAGAAGTATTAAATGACAAAAAGAAAGAACAGTATATTGTTTTTATTATTAAAAGAGTGTAGTTTAAAACAGTGATACTGCCATATGTTATTATGTTTCATTACAGATTTTGTTGTGTCATCTATTGTCTAATATGTATTGTAAATTGATTTTTAAAAATATAATATGGTGGGTTTGAAATGTTCCCTTTTAGTTTTTCTTTTCCGTTTACGTTTTTGAATACTTGAAATATCTAGATAACATCACCGATGTAGTTATATATATATATATATATATATATATATATATATATATATATATATATATATATATATATATATATATATATATATATATATATATATATATATATATTTATAAAACAATAACACTTTTATATTAAATTTGCTGCCAAAACTGGAGAACGTTTGCTAGCTGTGTAAGTGTCAAGGTTGCCAGACACCCCGGCGTCTTGTACTCCCGGCAACCCTCCAAGAAGTTGTGATACATTGTCAAGTTGCACTTGACACAGACGCAACCTGTGAGTATTATGCTCATTCATGGTCACATCGTGTTACAAAAGATCCTGTAAGTTTTCATAGATATTTAATAAACGCATGTGTTATGTTATCTTGGTTTCATATTACTTTTTGCGTAATATTTTGTATAATTTTTCATATGTTTGTTTTGGTGGAAGGAGGGTCTAAAGGATTTAATTGTGCAGATTTCTGTGTACCCCAGTATTGGGAATGGCGTGAAGTTATTTTTTTTTTGTTTTAGTTTTATAATATTTTGACAATGCAATACGAAAGAATTAAAATAATTGTACTAGAGTTTAAACCATTTTTTTTTTTTGTTTTAGTTTTATAATATTTTGACAATGCAATACGAAAGAATTAAAATAATTGTACTAGAGTTTAAACCATTTTTTTAATTATAACTCAAGCAGTTAGCAGTTTTCGCAGGTTGAAAGACTTCCGCTTTCTTCCGGGTTCACGCTACGTCCATACAAATTTTTTCGGAATGGATATATATTTCTTAAAACAACGGATTTAAATGGGATTTGACAAAATAATAATTACAATAGACTTAAATGTTTATAGTGCCGGCCGGAGGATCGAACTCAGATATCGTTGGCTTGGTCACTGATGGCCGTTATGCTGTATATAGTGTTTTAGCCTGGTATATTTCGAGACGTTCGTCCCGCCATTTATCGATTGAAAATGTGATTTTGAAGTAATCTTTGACAGAAGGCTATATTCAGCAGCAACTCTTTATAGGCTGTAAAGAAGAAGAAGAAGGATGACATTTTGAAGCTTTTCCCTTAGTCGCCTCTTACGACACCCACGAGAAGAAAAGGTGGTGGTACATAGTCGCGCCTCACGACAAGATATGTCATGCGTGAAGATAAATAATAAAATAAAAGTTATTGTTCATGTTTCTAACTAAGTCTATAAAGTGTAAGTATTCTTGTTATCCTTTAAAGGATCTGTGTCTTCCGGGAAAGGAAACAATAGCTGTAATGTTTTGTTGTTTGTCGGACACGCAGCCGGACGTGATGTTTTATTGCCGCTACGTATTCCCATTTGTAGACATCAAAGTTCAGTTCGAACAGAGGCAAAGTTTTTAAATAATAATACTTTCTGATATCTTTATATGGAATTTAATCTAGTAAAACAAATTCTTTGTAAAATTAAAAAAAAAAAAAAAAAAAAAAAAAAAACTCAAGTAAACAGTGAAGTTAGTAAATAATAATAAATGAATAAATATATTCATGCGCCCTTCCTCATCCCATAGCTGACAAGGTAGCCAGAGTAAATAAATTAAATAAATCCACACATAGATAGTGACAACATATGTTCCTCTGATTCCAAAGTAAGCAGCTTAAGCACTTGTGTTAAGGAATCGGAAACAACAAGGCAAAACGGCCAGTCCTCAGAAAATTAAATCGTACCAACGGCTTAAATCGTATTTTACATTTGAAAAAATAATAATTACAATAGACTTAAATGTTTATAGTGCCGGCCGGAGGATCGAACTCAGATATCGTTGGCTTGGTCACTGATGGCCGTTATGCTGTATATAGTGTTTTAGCCTGGTATATTTCGAGACGTTCGTCCCGCCATTTATCGATTGAAAATGTGATTTTGAAGTAATCTTTGACAGAAGGCTATATTCAGCAGCAACTCTTTATAGGCTGTAAAGAAGAAGAAGAAGGATGACATTTTGAAGCTTTTCCCTTAGTCGCCTCTTACGACACCCACGAGAAGAAAAGGTGGTGGTACATAGTCGCGCCTCACGACAAGATATGTCATGCGTGAAGATAAATAATAAAATAAAAGTTATTGTTCATGTTTCTAACTAAGTCTATAAAGTGTAAGTATTCTTGTTATCCTTTAAAGGATCTGTGTCTTCCGGGAAAGGAAACAATAGCTGTAATGTTTTGTTGTTTGTCGGACACGCAGCCGGACGTGATGTTTTATTGCCGCTACGTATTCCCATTTGTAGACATCAAAGTTCAGTTCGAACAGAGGCAAAGTTTTTAAATAATAATACTTTCTGATATCTTTATATGGAATTTAATCTAGTAAAACAAATTCTTTGTAAAATTAAAAAAAAAAGTAAATTAAATAATTGAAATCCTAGTTCGATCCCCAGTAAGAAGTCTCGCAGTTTTTCCAAAACTTTAGTACTACAGGCTCATGGCCAGTCACCTTTAAACAAAAATCATATCCGACTTGAAACTAAGCTGAAGTATTTGTGTAAAGGACTGTTGTCGCATTGGCTTCCCTTGTTTTGAGAAATGCGTGATTATGCGTAAGCATCCGGGTTCGATTCTCGGTCGGCTCAATGTAGAAAATCTTTTCTACATTTTCACGGGTCTTAGTGTTTGTCGTACCTTCGTTGTTTCCGATTTCATAACACAAGTGCTTAAGGTACTTACCTCGGGATCAGTGCAATGTATGTTGTACCAGTGATGTTATCCATATTTATTTATTTACTTTAAAAATGTGATTATAATAAGTGTCAGTTAAATAAAATAAAACGTTAAAATCGTAAGCTCGTAACTCGTCTCTCAAAAATTGCGGTTAATTTCCTCCATATGTTTGTTTCACATCCATATGGTTGTTACACATTATTACACAGCAATTTTAGAGCATATAATTTCTGCTTAACTTTATGTTATTAAATTAAAGAGCAAAATGATTTTAAAATTTCAACTGACACGAGCGGGATTCGAACCCGCGACCACTGCGGTATAAATCACATGCTTTAAAATCAATGAAAATTGCGTATCAGTAAAAACTCAAGTAAACAGTGAAGTTAGTAAATAATAATAAATGAATAAATATATTCATGCGCCCTTCCTCATCCCATAGCTGACAAGGTAGCCAGAGTAAATAAATTAAATAAATCCACACATAGATAGTGACAACATATGTTCCTCTGATTCCAAAGTAAGCAGCTTAAGCACTTGTGTTAAGGAATCGGAAACAACAAGGCAAAACGGCCAGTCCTCAGAAAATTAAATCGTACCAACGGCTTAAATCGTATTTTACATTTGAAAAAAATATCATTGGTGACCTACCTCCTGCGAATCCAATCCTTTTTTAATTTCTGTAATGTCACCGGAACTTAGGAACACAGGTACAGGTAGTGAGACTGTAGCCATCTGGGCGGAATTTCATAACAACGCCTTAATACAAACTTCGGCTTTACAATATTACTTGGATAATGTACAATAACAAAAAATATCTACACGCTATTTTCAATATTGGGGCAGATAGACGTCCAGACAATTAAGTCCTTTCGTCCCACTTTCCACTGAAGACATTTTTGGGACAACGTGACCAATGCTGAGCCTGTCGCCATCTTTATGTAAACGATAAAATCGTACATACATTTTGATGAGTACCATGACCATGATCAGTATGAACTGGAGATCGACTCGGGTCTCTTGACTCGAAAATCGATCACGCAACCTCTCAGCTATAGTGACTATTATTTTACTAAAGATTGCCACCATTTTCACCAGAGCTTTTCCTGTTCTTCATCCTCCTTCTCGATATTTGTTATCCCTATCTATTTATTCTATATTTAATATTTATTTTCTTCTTTGTTATTAAATTAAAGAGAAAAGTTAAAATTTCATCTGACACGGGCGGAATTCGAACCCGCGATCTTCACCATTTCGTGGCGACGCTCTTACCTTAGAGCCACCGTGTCTTACACGCATCAGTTGAAATTTAAACTCGGTATTCTCTTATGTTACTTATGCCTTGTTTATTGGCATAGGCGCCATCTGTTATCCCTTTTCCAGTGACAATTTGATAATCCTGACTTTTCAGTTAGGAATTATCAATACGATATCGCCTACTTTAATTTTATTATGCAATTTTATTGATTTTAAAGCATATTTATGCTGAACTTTTATGTTATTAAATTAAAGAGAACAAAGTTAAAACTTTAACTTTTTAACTATGCCAATAAACAAGGCATAAGTAATATAAGAGAATACAGAGTTAAAATTTCATCTGACACGGGCGGAATTCGAACCCGCGACCACTGCGGTATAAATCACATGCTTTAAAATCAATGAAAATTGCGTATCAGTAAAAAACTCAAGTAAACAGTGAAGTTAGTAAATAATAATAAATGAATAAATATATTCATGCGCCCTTCCTCATCCCATAGCTGACAAGGTAGCCAGAGTAAATAAATTAAATAAATCCACACATAGATAGTGACAACATATGTTCCTCTGATTCCAAAGTAAGCAGCTTAAGCACTTGTGTTAAGGAATCGGAAACAACAAGGCAAAACGGCCAGTCCTCAGAAAATTAAATCGTACCAACGGCTTAAATCGTATTTTACATTTGAAAAAAATATCATTGGTGACCTACCTCCTGCGAATCCAACTTTTTTTTAATTTCTGTAATGTCACCGGAACTTAGGAACACAGGTACAGGTAGTGAGACTGTAGCCATCTGGGCGGAATTTCATAACAACGCCTTAATACAAACTTCGGCTTTACAATATTACTTGGATAATGTACAATAACAAAAAATATCTACACGCTATTTTCAATATTGGGGCAGATAGACGTCCAGACAATTAAGTCCTTTCGTCCCACTTTCCACTGAAGACATTTTTGGGACAACGTGACCAATGCTGAGCCTGTCGCCATCTTTATGTAAACGATAAAATCGTACATACATTTTGATGAGTACCATGACCATGATCAGTATGAACTGGAGATCGACTCGGGTCTCTTGACTCGAAAATCGATCACGCAACCTCTCAGCTATAGTGACTATTATTTTACTAAAGATTGCCACCATTTTCACCAGAGCTTTTCCTGTTCTTCATCCTCCTTCTCGATATTTGTTATCCCTATCTATTTATTCTACATTTAATATTTATTTTCTTCTTTGTTATTAAATTAAAGAGAACAAAGTTAAAACTTTAACTTTTTAACTATGCCAATAAACAAGGCATAAGTAATATAAGAGAATACAGAGTTAAAATTTCATCTGACACGGGCGGAATTCGAACCCGCGATCTTCACCATTTCGTGGCGACGCTCTTACCTTAGAGCCACCGTGTCTTACACGCATCAGTTGAAATTTAAACTCGGTATTCTCTTATGTTACTTATGCCTTGTTTATTGGCATAGGCGCCATCTGTTATCCCTTTTCCAGTGACAATTTGATAATCCTGACTTTTCAGTTAGGAATTATCAATACGATATCGCCTACTTTAATTTTATTATGCAATTTTATTGATTTTAAAGCATATTTATGCTGAACTTTTATGTTATTAAATTAAAGAGAACAAAGTTAAAATTTCATCTGACACGGGCGGAATTCGAACCCGCGACCACTGCGGTATAAATCACATGCTTTAAAATCAATGAAAATTGCGTATCAGTAAAAAAACTCAAGTAAACAGTGAAGTTAGTAAATAATAATAAATGAATAAATATATTCATGCGCCCTTCCCTCATCCCATAGCTGACAAGGTAGCCAGAGTAAATAAATTTTCACTATCGAAGGCATTTAATATCATAAAAATTCAGTATAAATATGCTTTAAAAATCATTAAAATTGCATATTTTCTTCTTTGTTATTAAATTAAAGAGAACAAAGTTAAAACTTTAACTTTTTAACTATGCCAATAAACAAGGCATAAGTAATATAAGAGAATACAGAGTTAAAATTTCAACTGATGCGTGTAAGACACGGTGGTTGGAGGTAAGAGCGTCGCCACGGATCGGCGAAGGTCGCGGGTTCGAATCCCGTCCGTGTAAGTTGAAATGTTAACTTTTTTCTTTTAATATCATAAAAATTCAGTATAAATATGCTTTAAAAATCATTAAAATTGCATATTTTCTTCTTTGTTATTAAATTAAAGAGAACAAAGTTAAAACTTTAACTTTTTTAACTATGCCAATAAACAAGGCATAAGTAATATAAGAGAATACAGAGTTAAAATTTCAACTGATGCGTGTAAGACACGGTGGCTGGGAGGTAAGAGCGTCGCCACGGATCGGCGAAGGTCGCGGGTTCGAATCCCGTCCGTGTAAGTTGAAATGTTAACTTTTTTCTTTTTAATATCATAAAAATTCAGTATAAATATGCTTTAAAAATCATTAAAATTGCATATTTTCTTCTTTGTTCAATCCCTAGTTCTTCTGGTATTACAATTGATAGGAAACCTTGCTAGGAAGTGATTGCCATGATATCCACGCTAGGTAAGGGGATTGAGGAGCGCTGTACCAGACACCTTACATCTTAGACCCTATGGGCCATCACCGGTGTACTGAATTCTAGTATACTAATTTTCGGGGTGGATATGCCACCATCTGTCAGCAGTTGTAGCTATTTACAAAGCTTCTTCCTTTGTCACCTCCTAAGACACCCATGGGGAAAACGATATGACAACATCATGTCTAAACTCTAAACTCAAATTAAGAAGCCAAAACACTTGTGTCATGGAATCAGAAACAACGAAGGTACCACATACACCCAGACCTGAGACACTATAGAAAAGTGGTTTTCTACTTTGATCTGTCCGGGTATTGAACTCAAGAACTCTGAGCTAGGGACAGCTTCAAAATTGGTGTGCCACTTCTAGAAGCCGTTACGCTATCAATAAAGAAATAAATTTTCACTATCGAAGGCATTTATTAGCCTAAGTGCAGGCTTCATATACTGTCTTAATGAATCAGTGTCAATAACTTATCATCATATGTATAACTTTTTCCTACCTACCTTTCAATTAAAAAGAAAGAAGAAAAATCTCAGTTTCCAGAGAATCGTAAAAGTAATAACAACACGGTTTTTACGACGAAAATCCCAACGTTAAATATGTTTTTACATTTTGGCGTAAACAAAAACTTTTCATGTCGAAGTCTGAGGAAAATCATAAAGCATTTTGGAAACATTCAATGTTTCTGTTTGTTTAGGATTAGGGGCATGTAACATACGAGTATGTTACGTGACGAGGGTAACGGCGCGTAAAACAAAGAGATACGTATAAAAAAGAGTTAGAAATTGTTCAGAACTATTCATTCAGTTCATTTTCAAATAATATTCTGATAATAATATAATCCGTGTGGTAACGGCGTAAGAATATTGCCACTCCTTTCTTCCCGTGGATATTGTAACAGGCGACTAAGGGATACAGCCTTGAATATCGTTGTAGCAACCGATGGATTGCGGGACAACCATCTCTAAAAATATCAGACCGAGTATGGGCAGTAGCGTCCGAGGTGAGAGTGGTCTAATACTGCGATCGCCAATCCGCTTGCCAAGCCTGGCGATTATAGCAAATCCTCCCTGTGGAGAGGCCAATGTCCTGCAGTGGTCTTTAACAGCCTGATATGTATGTATGCATATAATAATATAATCGGAAAGTTTAATAGCTCGAATACAATATAATGAGATACAGACAGTAGTTACCATGTCTTGAAAACTAATGGTTGCGGGTTAAAATCACGCTTGGGGTAAATATTTGTGTGATAAATATATTATTTATGTTCACGCACAATCCCTGACGGGATAGCCAGAGAGAACAGATCGCCAAGTGTCACGATCCCTACATACTTCTTTCGCTTCTTTCAGATTCATCATCTTCTTCATACATGCACGTCTAGGTATCCGAGTACTCTTGACCCTCCCCTCTTCGAGCAATTTGCTCACATGTTCTTCGAAAGTTAGTCTCGCTCTACCTCGACACCTTTTAATATTAACTTTCGCGCTATATATTTTCTTCACCATTCGGTCTTCACTCATTCGCTCAACGTGCCCAAACCATCGAAGCACGCCCTTATCCATTTTGAGACAAGGTCATCTTTCAAGCCTGCCATATTGCGAATCTCTTCGTTTCGCTTTCGGTCGGCCATGGTAAGGCCGCACATTTTACGAAGTGATCGCATCTCCACTGCATTCAACCTGCTTTTATGCTTCTTCTGGCATACCCAGGTTTCGCTGCCATATAACAAAGTCGGTACCAACACTGCGTTATGTATTGCAAGGCGTGCACTTTTCACAACGCCTTGCCTTTTGATTAACGCAGTCAGGGCACCAATGACTTTGTTCCCGGCAGCGACACGCCTGTCCACATCTAAATCACATCTTCCATCCCGGCTAAACGCACTCCCCAAGTATACAATTTCATTCACCTGTTCTAGACATTCCTGATTTACCCAAATTTCGCACTTCGTTCTTTCTTCGTCCCTTTCAAATACCAGTACCTTAGTTTTATTAGCATTCAAACGGAGACCATTAATTTCACATTCTTCTTTCATACACGTGACTAATGCCTGCAGTTCCGCCTCTGATGGTGCAATAAGCACTGCATCATCAGCATAAAGCAGACAATTTACTTTTATGTCACCCAATTTCACACCCAAACAGCTATCCTCAGCTTCTGTAAACAGCTGTCGAGATACAGTATGAACAGCCAGGAAGACATGACACAACCCTGTTTTACGCCCGTTTGGACGCTAAACATGGGTGACAGGTCATGCCCTACCCGCACACAGGCTTTACAGTCACAGTAAAGTGTGATAAATGATTATATAAATATTTATCGACGTATATCGTACCGTTCCTTTGCGCAGTAAGACCGCGACAGGCCCACCCAGTTCAGGTGAAATGTGTAAAGGTGAAAAATTCTAATACCAATAACTGAATGGTTATATTATTCCGCTGTACATTCAAAACATTCCGATTGCTTTTATGAAAGCAAAATCAAATTGAAATAAAGTGATTTATCAGCTTGAAAAATTTAAATATCAAAATGTCCACGTAGCGCAATCGGTCGGATGAAAATAAAGCGAAGCAGAATGTGCCTGATTGCGGATATCGAGTAATTGAAATCGGTTGCACTGGCTGCACGTGACGTGACCTTCTGACTTATTGTTAAAATCTATACATTTACATAAAATTGAAGTGTCTGTTTGTTATACCAAATTAACAGCTTTTCACGAAATGTATATAAAAGTAAATGTATCCGGTAGTTACATAATAAAGCTATTTTTAAGCTTCAGGACGTAGCTAGTTTGAAATAAATTAACAATATAACCTGCCCTGAGGCATGACTACTATCCGTCGCCGGTCTGCTGAATTTGATCTGGTACTTTTCAAGATGATTAACCTATAATCTGTTGGCAGCCAATTGCATTTTAAGGCTTTTTCCCTTTACAATGCAATACAAGACTGTTGATTAAAATTTAAAAATTAAAATATGTTAAAAAGTTAAAAAGTCTGAATTCGAGTGAAGAGTTCGATCACCAGGTGGTAGGCTCGTACCAATTACTTTTTTCAAAACTTATGTAGAATTAACATCGTTGGCTTGAATTAAGACGGCGACAGGTTCTCCACCTGACGCACTGTCCCAAATTGTATTAGGTGAAAGGTGGGACAAAAGGACCTAACTGTTTAGACCTCTGTCTACCCCAGTATGGTAAATTGAAAGATAATTTAAAAAATATTGTCAAATCTAATATAGGAAATTAATACTCCATTTCTAATTAATGGCTGATTAAAACTGTAACATTGTCATTGATGTGAATTAACTTAAACTGAAAGAACCCAGATTAATCTTGGAACGAGATAGAATATTAGCGAAGCTCTCTAGATAACAATGAACGGTGATTAAAATTCTATACATTCTAATCTAACTTCATAAAATTTTTTATAACTACACGCATTTTCCTTCAAGGAAATAGTCTGAGATCTAGAAAATTTAATTATTTCGATCCACACTTTTAACAGTGATAGAGCCACGCATCAGCTTTTGTTGCATGAATGGGCCAGCTTGACCGGGAAGTACCACGACCACACAGAATACCGGCATGAAGTAGAAGTCTAAAAACTTCAGCGTTTCGTCTGGTGAGTGCAGGTAACTGGTGGCTCGACACACCCCCTCCCTAATTCTGGGGAGGGGTCACTCTAAGGAAGGCGACACATCTGCTAAGCCTCTGGTATTGCGGGTGTTCATGGGTAGCGGTAATCACTTACCGTCACTCCCTGTCATTCCTTCCTTTCATCACTCTCACTCATCCCTGCGTTCTGTTCCCAACTTACATTCCGTTTCCCACATTCGGCCGTCCTGATACAATGACTGTCCTCAGGCATTCCTCAGCATTCATGATGTTTCAAGTCTTTCAGTACAATACATCACACACACATTCCACATTCCTTCAGTCATACTTTACAAACATTATCTTAATTATTAAAAAAAAAAACAAAAATAAACATAAGCAATCTTAAAAACAAAAGAAAAACAATCTTAAAAACAAAAGAAAACATCTTAAAAAAACAAAACATCTTTCGAAGTTACTTACAAATTTCTATACTCAGTATTTAGTTATGCCTTTTATTTTTACATTTTAAATACATTACTCCAGTTAAAACCATGATAACAAAGTAACATACAAGATAAACATATAGCATAGAAAAAAATAATAAAATTTAAATGAAACAATGCATTCATCATCTATCATTCTTCACCAAATTATACTTACCAAGTTTCTTGCATTAAGAACTCTCTTCACCTTCTGTTGGCCAACGCTTCATACAATCTGCTGAGCTAGATGTTCTTATAGGCCCCTCAGTAGCACTATCATTTTTTTGTAGATCATAGCAATCATTCCTTCTAACCTTTATCACCTTGTAAGGTGTGATATTTAGGTTTCAGTTTAAGTCCTGAACCAAATTGTGTATGTTTTATAGCCACAATTTCTCCAACTTGGTATTGTGAATGTCCTTTTCTTTTTCTATTAAAGCTATTTGCATTCTCTTCTTGAACTCTGAGAATCTGTTCTTTGGCCTGTTTTCTGAGATCCTTTCTATTTTCATTGAACACTTGTATGTACTCTTCCTGTAGTAACTCTTGTATCTTCTTGTCTTCTTTTACTCGCATTTTTGCACCTGCAAGTAGTTCACAAGGTGTACAGTTGATGCTTCTTTGAAATGTACTATTAATGGCTGTTTGCACTCGACTAATGTGTTTGTACCAAAGGCCAGAGTTCTCTATAAACGACTTCGTAAGTAATGGAATTAATATTCTGTGTATTCTCTCGACTTGTCCATTGCCTTGTGGAACACCCGTCGTAATAGTCACATGATGAATGTTCTCCTCCTTACAGTAATCTTGAAACTCATGACTAGTGAATGCAGTGCCTTTGTCAGTGATTATTCGTCGAGGGTTTCCGAAGGTTTGCTGATGGATCTCCAATTTGTTTAAAGTCTCTCGGCTTGATGTGCTTCTTGTTGGAAACAGCCAAACAAATTTAGTGAAAGCGTCCACCACTGTCAGTATATGGTTATACTGTTTACTAGTTTGCGTCAAAGGTCCAACATGATCCAAATGAATGGTATCCAAGGGAATACTGTTCTTCTCAATTGGATGCAGAAATCCTTCTTGCTTCCCTTCTTTCTTCGTAGCTAACAGGCATGGAATGCATGTCACTATAAAATCTTAAATTTTCTTATCTAATCCTGTTATGCAATAATCTCTTTCAATAGCTTCTTTCATCTTCTTCTTAGAAAATGTCCATTGCTTGCACCTTCTTCAATACTTCTTTCTCCATAGTCTTAGGTATAACCAGTAACTTCTTATCTCCTTTGTACAATACATCATTTTCATCCCAGTAATCTTAGTATGTCTTTTCCTTCAAAACTTCTTTTATAGCTGAGAGCCCCTCGTCCTGATCTTGCGCTTGCTTTACTTGATCATGTAGTGTAGTAACTGCCACAAAGGGATAATGGCTCAAAGCATCGACACGCCTCATTTTTGTTCCAGAACGATGCTCTATTTCGAGGTCATATTCTTTGAGGAATAATACCCAGTGGGCTATCTTAGCAGAAATATCCTTTTTCAATGTCACTTCAAATGCCTTACAATCTGTGACAATTTTAAAATGTATTCCATACAAATACTGCCTGAACTTCTTTATACCTTCAATAATATTGGTTGCCTCCAGTTCATAGCTTGAATACCTTAATTGAGCATCATTTGTCTTTCGGCTCATGTAATGAACCGGGTGGAGACCTGTATCTGGTACTGCAAGAGTATAGCCGAATATGCCACACTAGAAGCATCTGTGTGCAACTCCGTCTTCAACTTGGGATTAAAAATCTTTAACACAGGACTGGATGCTAATCTCTCTTTTAAAATATTAAATGCTTGTCTTTGTTCATCTTCAAAAATAAATTCTTTTTCCTTTCTTAATAAATCTGTGAAAAACTTACTTGTACTACACCATCATCCATCCATTCCTTTACCTGCTCTTCAACTATTCTCTGCTCTGCCAAGGACAAACGTCGTGGTCTCTGGGCGACAGGCACGTCATTTTTAAGAACAATCTTCAGCTCAAAAGGTGCATCTTTCAATTGGATTGGATTATAACCTTCAATACACTGCAAAACTTTTTCCCTTATGGAATAATCAGAAATATGCTCAACTTCCAAAGTGGGATCTGAAAAACAACACAACTTAGGCATCCATTCATCACTATCAGACAAAAACTTCACTTTGTACCCATTCCTTATCATGTGGCTTTAGTATTCAATTTCCGGTTTGATCAGGTCAGCCTTCTTCCAATTTATCTTTAGCCCATATTCTGAAGCCACTTTCAACACAAGCTGAAGTCTTTCCACTGCTTGTTCTTTACTTTCTGCTGTAATTAAGATATTGTCTATGAAAATCATCCTAATGCATTGCGAAATAAAATCCCTGAAGACAATGCTTTTGAATCACATAAAATACTTCGGGCAGATGGAGAAACCGAAAGGAGCTTGAAGGAACTCGAATTGACCATGGTGTGTCACTAATGATGTATACGGGATAGATTCCTTAGCCACCTTGAGATGAAAGAAACCATTCCTTAAAATTAAAACACTAAATATTTTGGCTTCACACAGCTTATCTATCTTATTGTCGATCACTGGAAATGGAAATTCATCTTTAAGAATTTTTTTGTTTAACAGTCTATAATCCACACAAACCCTAACTGAACCATCTTTTTTTCTCACTAATACCAAAAAAAAAATATCTTCACGCAATTCCCAATACAGGGGTAGACAGAGGTCAAGTCTAGACAATTAAGTCCCTTTGACCCACCTTCCACAGAAGATATTTTCGGGACAACGTGACAGGTGGTGAGCCCGTCGCCGCCTTTATGTCCAAGCCAACGATGAAATTCGTACATAAGTTTTTGAAAAAAACTCATTGGTACTGCCACCTGGGGATCGAACTCGGGTCTCTCGACTCGAAATTCCGACCACCCAACAACTCGGCTATCATGGCTTTTTACCAAAGGACTAATACCAAAGGACTTGAATATTCTGAAAAACTTACTTGTACTACACCATCATCCATCCATTCCTTTACCTGCTCTTTAACTATTCTCTGCTCTGCCAAGGACAAACGTTGTGGTCTCTGGGCGACAGGCACGTCATCTTTAAGAACAATCTTCAGCTCAAAAGGTGCATCTTTCAATTGGATTGGATTATAACCTTCAATACACTGCAAAACTTTTTCCCTTATGGAATAATCAGAAATATGCTCAACTTCCAAAGTGGGATCTGAAAAACAACACAACTTAGGCATCCATTCATCACTTTCAGACAAAAACTTCACTTTGTACCCATTCATTATCATGGTTATTTTTCGTAGTAATTCTAGAAATGTTATGTCTTTTGATATGATTTTAGGCCTAGGCCTAAAATCATATCCAAAGACATAACATTTTTGTTCACTATATGAAATAACACGTTTTGATAGTTTTTGCCGTCGATTGTAATGTCCAAGAACATCTTTCCTAATGAATTCACCATCGTACGTCCGAGTCCCGTCAAACATAAGTTATGTTCGTATTTTTCTGTTCCAACGGTAATGAAACGCTCGTCCGTCATTAAATTGAAGTCGCTGCCGGATTCAATTAAAGCGTTCACTGTTAATTCCTTAATCTTGACACTAATCAGCGGCTTCGTTGAGAGATTTCTTGTTTTGTTTACGTTATTTTCCACCTGCATAGCCTCGTTTCCACCTTTTGACGTCTGGCTGTCACAACTGCTGTCACTTGTCGCACCCACCCTGAAGTTAGCTGAGCGCAGTTTTGCCGACTGAGATCCACTACTGCCAACCGCACGATCTTGCGCTGCGTTCGGCGCGGACTGTTTTACCGACTTGTGAGGAGCGCTAGCGCTGCGTTCCGTGCTCGCGCCGCCGCCGGCCGCAGCCCAAGTGTATCGTGATCAAATATGGCCGTACTGATTACAGCGAAAACACTTGAGACCGTTCGGACAATGTGTCGAGATATGACTGTTTTCGCCGCAGTTGTAACAACGTCGAATGGATTTTTCTGTTTTCTTTCTTACAGCTGGTTCGGTTCCCGCTTCTTTCTTCGCATCGTTTACCATCTTGAATTCTAAATTACTAATTTCTCTTTATTTATTCACTATATGAAATAACACGTTTTGATAGTTTTTGCCGTCGATTGTAATGTCCAAGAACATCTTTCTAATGAATTCACCATCGTACGTCCGAGTCCCGTCAAACATAAGTTATGTTCGTATTTTTCTGTTCCAACAGTAATGAAACGCTCGTCCGTCATTAAATTGAAGTCGCTGCCGGATTCAATTAAAGCGTTCACTGTTAATTCCTTAATCTTGACACTAATCAGCGGCTTCGTTGAGAGATTTCTTGTTTTGTTTACGTTATTTTCCACCTGCATAGCCTCGTTTCCACCTTTTGACGTCTGGCTGTCACAACTGCTGTCACTTGTCGCACCCACCCTGAAGTTAGCTGAGCGCAGTTTTGCCGACTGAGATCCACTACTGCCAACCGCACGATCTTGCGCTGCGTTCGGCGCGGACTGTTTTACCGACTTGTGAGGAGCGCTAGCGCTGCGTTCCGTGCTCGCGCCGCCGCCGGCCGCAGCCCAAGTGTATCGTGATCAAATATGGCCGTACTGATTACAGCGAAAACACTTGAGACCGTTCGGACAATGTGTCGAGATATGACTGTTTTCGCCGCAGTTGTAACAACGTCGAATGGATTTTTCTGTTTTCTTTCTTACAGCTGGTTCGGTTCCCGCTTCTTTCTTCGCATCGTTTACCATCTTGAATTCTAAATTACTAATTTCTCTTTGAGCATAGTGTACGTCGTTACGCCATATAAAATAATTTCGCCTGAGCGCCGTCGATTACATCCACTATGTACTGGATAGCAACATAACCGGGAAATCTCGCTTTTTCCCCAATTCTCTCATCGCAAGCATATACTGATAGTAGCTTTCGTCCTTACGCTTCATTCTGTTTGCCATCAGCTCATGCATTTCTTTACTGTTGATTACATCGGGAAACTCCTTTTGTATAGCCATCTTGAGCTCGTCGTACGTCTTGAATACCTTTTCTGACTTCAACCATAATGCCGCCGTGCCGCACAAAGACCTGCGCACGATTATAAGTTTCTGTTGCGCGGTCCAACTAAATAATAAATCTCAGTTCCTTGAATTATTATAAATGCTTCATAGAATTTTTCTTCTATTCCAAACTGAAAATTATTGTAAAATAATATTAAATATAAATCCCACTGAATTCTATTTTTCGAAAGTAATAGTTTTAATGCAGAAGTTTTTTTTCGTTTCTTTACTTCTAATGAATATAGATTTCGGGAATTCCAATTAACTTCGAGGTTATAGTATAAGAGTTATTGAAACAGAAAATGTCGACTACAGGATAAAGGCTTTTCTCATGTGGCATTTCTCAGGTGGCAGGCGCGTACCAATGTGTTTTTCAAAACCTATGTACGATTCACATCGTTGGCTTTGACATAAAGACGGCAACGGGCTCATCACCTGTCACGTTGTCCTGAAAATATCTTCGGTGGAAGGTGGGTCGAAGGGACAATTGTCTAGACTAGACCTCTGTCTACTCTCTCTCTCTCTGTATTGGGAATAGCGTGAAGGTAATTATTTATTTTATTTATTCACTATATGAAATAACACGTTTTGATAGTTTTGCCGTCGATTGTAATGTCCAAGAACATCTTTCCTAATGAATTCACCATCGTACGTCCGAGTCCCGTCAAACATAAGTTATGTTCGTATTTTCTGTTCCAACGGTAATGAAACGCTCGTCCGTCATTAAATTGAAGTCGCTGCCGGATTCAATTAAAGCGTTCACTGTTAATTCCTTAATCTTGACACTAATCAGCGGCTTCGTTGAGAGATTTCTTGTTTTGTTTACGTTATTTTCCACCTGCATAGCCTCGTTTCCACCTTTTGACGTCTGGCTGTCACAACTGCTGTCACTTGTCGCACCCACCCTGAAGTTAGCTGAGCGCAGTTTTGCCGACTGAGATCCACTACTGCCAACCGCACGATCTTGCGCTGCGTTCGGCGCGGACTGTTTACCGACTTGTGAGGAGCGCTAGCGCTGCGTTCCGTGCTCGCGCCGCCGCCGGCCGCAGCCCAAGTGTATCGTGATCAAATATGGCCGTACTGATTACAGCGAAAACACTTGAGACCGTTCGGACAATGTGTCGAGATATGACTGTTTTCGCCGCAGTTGTAACAACGTCGAATGGATTTTCTGTTTTCTTTCTTACAGCTGGTTCGGTTCCCGCTTCTTTCTTCGCATCGTTTACCATCTTGAATTCTAAATTACTAATTTCTCTTTGAGCATAGTGTACGTCGTTACGCCATATAAAATAATTTCGCCTGAGCGCCGTCCATTACATCCACTATGTACTGGATAGCAACATAACCGAAATCTCGCTTTTCCCCAATTCTCTCATCGCAAGCATATACTGATAGTAGCTTTCGTCCTTACGCTTCATTCTGTTTGCCATCAGCTCATGCATTTCTTTACTGTTGATTACATCGGGAAACTCCTTTTGTATAGCCATCTTGAGCTCGTCGTACGTCTTGAATACCTTTTCTGACTTCAACCATAATGCCGCCGTGCCGCACAAAGACCTGCGCACGATTATAAGTTTCTGTTGCGCGGTCCAACTAAATAATAAATCTCAGTTCCTTGAATTATTACAAATGCTTCATAGAATTTTCTTCTATTCCAAACTGAAAATTATTGTAAAATAATATTAAATATATAAATCCCACTGAATTCTATTTTCGAAAGTAATAGTTTTAATGCAGAAGTTTTTTTTCGTTTCTTTACTTCTAATGAATATAGATTTTGGGAATTCCAATTAACTTCAAGGTTATAGTATAAGAGTTATTGAAACAGAAAATGTCGACTACAGGATAAAGGCTTTTCTCATGTGGCAGGCGCGTACCAATGTGTTTTTCAAAACCTATGTACGATTCACATCGTTGGCTTTGACATAAAGACGGCAACGGGCTCATCACCTGTCACGTTGTCCCGAAAATATCTTCGGTGGAAGGTGGGTCGAAGGGACAATTGTCTAGACTAGACCTCTGTCTACCCCTGTATTGGGAATAGCGTGAAGGTAATTATTTATTTATTTCATATGATTGATTTTACAATCACTTCTTTCGACCAGTAGCTCTCGGTAGATGAAACATAATTATATTATCGTTACGAAGTATCAGGAATGCTGGGTTAGACTGAGTTCAGTCATTACAATAGTTTCGACGCACCTTTTTGCCGGTGCTTATTTGTGGAAAAGTCTTATGCCCAAGCCAACGCTATTACATGCTACCGTATACATGCATAAACAAATATTTACATAAAAATATATTCATCCCACTTTTTAAATATGAATGTCCCTTTCCTTTTATGAATATCATGTTGTTACTGAAGGAACATAATTAACGGCATATAAAATTATTTACTCATCGATACAATTTACCAATATTACATCCATCGATTGATTTCTAAACCTATCTCACTTTTATAATTAGACTTCTCTAATAGAAAAGAAACAGGTGGAAGAAACTACATAGATATTCTATCTTTTGTATTTTTTAAAATAACGAAAATACAGTTTCAAACATTAAATGATTAGAGATAGCATTGGAACGTTCAACTCATTCCTAGAAATTTTGAAAGAAGCATGAAATGGAATGAATTCAATCACATTATTGTTTTAAATTTATTTCGAGATTATTATTACTCCTAAAGTCACGACAGCCGATTGGTTGGGTGGTCGGAATTTCGAGTCAAAGACCGAGTTCAATCCCCAGGTGGCAGGTTCGTACCAATGGGTTTCTAAAACCTATGTACGATTCACATCGTTGGCTTGGACATAAAGACGGCAACGGGCTCATCACCTGTCACGTTGTCCCGAAAATATCTTCGGTGGAAGGTGGGTCGAAGGGACAATTGTCTAGACTAGACCTCTGTCTACTCTCTCTCTCTCTGTATTGGGAATTGCGTGAACATATTTATATTTATTTTATTTATTCATTATTTCATAAAGCATTTTCAATTCCTTCTATCTACAGTCATTTTCTAATGCCAGGGTAGCTAGAGATTCAGGCTATGTAGCCTTTATGATCGTTATTTCACCGGAGCACATTTGGAACAGCTTGACAACTGATGAACCTGTCATCTCCATCTTGTAAATTAGCTAATATTACAATATTAATATTTATACAATAATACATATGTAAATATTTATACAAATATATGTATTTACATGACTCCAGTACAAGCTTTCATATTCTTAACACAAATGATTGCTCTAACGATTACATTCGTACCCTGCTCTACGCTTCGAAGGCACGGTCACTACGCACTAGAATGTCGTACCGTCTCATTTTTCTAAAATTTCTTTTAATAACTTGAAGTAAGCACCAATGCTTGTAACTGTTAACGGTTTACGAACGAATGTAAGGCTATGTAGTGAACAAGCGACCAATGTAAAAATGTAATCTAGACAAATTTTCAAATATATACCTTAATGTACACTTAATTAGTAATACTTTTGTAAATAATAAGAACAAATTAAGGGCTCCACCTAAGTACAGCCTCACCGTTGTAATTGGTGCTTTGAGGCGGCTATGCCCAATCTGCGGCAGCACTAAGTGCTTTACTATGTAACAGATGGGGCTGTTATCATTTACAGAAGCTCGTGTTTTCCATTATTTACCAATAATTAGTAAAATAATTGAACATTAAATGGGTATCGTAAGATGCCGCTAAGGAAAAGCCTATAAAATGGCAATGGCTGCCAACAGACACTGGCAGCATTAATCAAAAATATCTTTAAGCTATTTCCAATACAGGGGTAGACAGAGGCCTCAATAACTAACTCATTTTGACCCACCTTTCAACGAAGATATTTTTTGGGGAAAACGTGACAGGTGGAGAGCCTGTCGCCGTCTTTTTAGGTCTAAGCCAACGATATGAACGTTACGTAAGTAATTGTAAAACTCTTTGGTACGAACCTGCTACCTAGACAACCTAGACAACCCATACCGAACTTGAGTCTCTTGAATTATATTCCAATCACCCAATCCTAATCCTATGTGTCCTATATGACACCGAGAAACCATTTCGAAATATACCAGACTAAATTTCGGAGGAGGTTCATGTTGCACTATACTTTTAAAAGCCGTTATGATGATGTCGACGGTGGCGAATGTAAGGGTGAAAAGATCTTTTTTTTATAGAAAAGGGAGGCAAACGAGCAGGTGGCTCACGCGATGGTAAGTGATTACCGCCGCCCATGAACACCCACAATACCAGAGGCTTAGCAGATGCGTTGCCTCCTTAGAGTGCCCCTCCCCAGAATTGGGGAGGGAGGTGTGGCCACCGGTTACCTGCACTCACCAGACGAAACGCAGAAGTTTGTTAGACTTCTACTTCACGCCGGTATTCTGAGGTCCTGGTACTTCCTCGGTCGAGCCGGCCCATTCATGCAACAACAAAAGCATGGCTGTACCACTGTAAGATCTAACACTCTACCACTAAGAGATCTATTTTAAATGAACTATTCGTAATGAATTAACTGAGCGTGTCGGTCCACAGCTTTGAAATACTATGAGTAGTGCTTTCACAATAATGTGCATGTCTGCAATAACTATATTTTTCCTTAGACAGTACGAATAAAATATTACATTATAAAGACGTAGGGACGAATAATTGCTAAAATGTAAAACTGCGCGATATGCAAAGAAAACGACATTATTTACTTACATCGCGTCTGCTTAGTCACCGCACCAAATGAATTTACGAATTACTTTTATCTGAAATTTCATATCTAAATGTCATAATTCACCGGAGAGCGTGTACACAAAGATATAATAAATCCAATTGAGATCTAATCATTACTCGACGCCTGATTTCCTATGATTATGAAAACATACATGAAGCAGGTATTTGACTGTAGAGGAAATTCAATTTACAACCTATAGGAAAACATTAAACATTATGAATTTGTTTTGTTAAGGAAAAGAATGTGTAAAATTATTAATTATTTTTATGGAAACTTCCTAGTTGTTAAGAATAAAATCTTAGGTCAAATTACTCATTTGGGACCACTCTATTTTAGTATCTGCAAACTTTTATATTTTATTCTTTTCTTTTATATGAAGGTGAATTCAGTGTTCAAGATGGTAACTGATTAATTCAGCTATTACTAGTACTAGTTATACTTTAGACAGATCCTAAAAAACATTTACTGTATGGTCAATTATTGGCCATTTAAATTTATTATGTGTGACTATTTACAAATACATTTTATCACGTAAAGGTAAAAAGGTGGAGACTTGCAAAGGGAAGAAAGGTATATTGCGCGTTGGTATTATTTCACCTCTGCCGATTGTTTTCTGAATTCATGTAAGTATTTGTTTATTGTATTTATTTAACTTTATTATACCTTTTAAGATATATAAGAATAAAAAGCGGGCATTATCATTAAACCAATTTCTGTCTTTTAGCCATGAGGTGGAAATATGTCGAAAGAAAGAAGTAAAACCGGAATGGTAAAGAGAAATTGAGAAAGTAAGAGTCTCAGAAAAACAAATGAAGTCTCCGATATGAAGTGAAACGCGATCGAGTCCAACAAGGTTGCCAATCTTTGTAAATAAAGACGTTATTAATTGAGCTACAAAACTATTAATGATGTTTATCGTAGTTTTAATTATTTTCTTGGAGCTTTAACAACAAACTTTAACATGATTAATGATGAAGTAAACGATTCTATAAAACTTAAACAATTCTTAGTTAATAAATAACGCGTAAATAACGCATTCAGATGAAAAAATTAAATATTCATTTATAGCCTTTAACCTAGAGACCAAGCTTTGCAGAATGTTATGATATACATTCATATTTATTTTAATTATTTAGGTTCACCACCAAGGATTACATCGAAGCAATAAACACAAAACTTAAGTATTAAATATTTTAGGTAAATGTATCCTTAATTAAAAGTAAACAAAACGTTCATAGTTGTACGGACTTCGGAAGAACATCATATTTTTCGTATGTATGGTGTAATATGCACTTTACACCAAAAATTTTATCAAATGAAAAAGTAATTATGTAAAGTTAAAAATTGATTTATAAGATAATGCTTATGTGCTATTATACTGGGTGGGCCATGAATTAGTTAACATTTGAAAAATCGTATAAAAAACCATTTAACATATTTTAGAAATCGTTTATTTACGAGAAAGCTAATTAGTTTTAATTATTTTTAAAATTATTTCGTCTAAATGACCACCGTTTCGGTTTTGCACTCTTCTAAGCGAGTCCTGAAGTTTCGAATACTCTTCTGCAAAGGGACCGCGAGATCGCTGACATCTCTTCGATGCTTTTTCTTTAAGTTGACGCAGTGTATTCGGTTTATCAATATATACACAACTCTATAAATAACCCAATAAAAGAAGTCTGCTGGAGATAGATCTGGACATCTGGGTGGCCATGGGATGTCACCCATCTGGATATCAGCTTTTCCGGAAACATGTCTTTGACCACCGGCAAGGACTCGTTCGATGTGTGACACGTGGCTCCATCTTGTTGAAACCATGTGTTACGATTATAGCCAGCAAATTCCAGTAGCATCGGTGCTAAGACATCTCGTAACATTTTCACATACTCGGCAGAATTAACAGTAACATGCAGCTACCTTAGGAGAGTGAAGCTTTAGGATTTTCGCTGCTCCAACACCTGCAATTGTGCCCCGCCCGCGCCCGCGCCCGCGCGGCAATTTCGAGTCAAGAGACCCGAGTTCGATCCCCAGGTGGCAGGCTCGTATCAATGGTTTTTCAAAAACTTATGTACGAATTATATCGTTGGCTTGTCCATAAAGACGGCGACGGACTCACCACCTGTCACTTTGCCCCATAATATCTTCGGAGGGTCGAAGGGACTTAATTGTCTAGACTAGACCTCTGTCTACCCCTGTAATGGGAATTGCGTGAAGATATTAATTATTATTATTTATTATTCTAAAAAATATTTTAAAAAGTCACGATAGCCGAATGGTTGGGTGGTCGGAATTTCGAGTCAAGAGACCCGAGTTCGATCCCCAGGTGGCAGGCTCGTATCAATGGTTTTTCAAAAACTTATGTACGAATTATATCGTTGGCTTGTCCATAAAGACGGCGACGGACTCACCACCTGTCACTTTGCCCCATAATATCTTCGGAGGGTCGAAGGGACTTAATTGTCTAGACTAGACCTCTGTCTACCCCTGTAATGGGAATTGCGTGAAGATATTAATTATTATTATTTATTATTCTAAAAAATATTTTAAAAAGTCACGATAGCCGAATGGTTGGGTGGTCGGAATTTCGAGTCAAGAGACCCGAGTTCGATCCCCAGGTGGCAGGCTCGTATCAATGGTTTTTCAAAAACTTATGTACGAATTATATCGTTGGCTTGTCCATAAAGACGGCGACGGACTCACCACCTGTCACTTTGCCCCATAATATCTTCGGAGGGTCGAAGGGACTTAATTGTCTAGACTAGACCTCTGTCTACCCCTGTAATGGGAATTGCGTGAAGATATTAATTATTATTATTTATTATTCTAAAAATATTTTAAAAAGTCACGATAGCCGAATGGTTGGGTGGTCGGAATTTCGAGTCAAGAGACCCGAGTTCGATCCCCAGGTGGCAGGCTCGTATCAATGGTTTTTCAAAAACTTATGTACGAATTATATCGTTGGCTTGTCCATAAAGACGGCGACGGACTCACCACCTGTCACTTTGCCCCATAATATCTTCGGAGGGTCGAAGGGACTTAATTGTCTAGACTAGACCTCTGTCTACCCCTGTAATGGGAATTGCGTGAAGATATTAATTATTATTATTTATTATTCTAAAAATATTTTAAAAAGTCACGATAGCCGAATGGTTGGGTGGTCGGAATTTCGAGTCAAGAGACCCGAGTTCGATCCCCAGGTGGCAGGCTCGTATCAATGGTTTTTCAAAACTTATGTACGAATTATATCGTTGGCTTGTCCATAAAGACGGCGACGGACTCACCACCTGTCACTTTGCCCCATAATATCTTCGGAGGGTCGAAGGGACTTAATTGTCTAGACTAGACCTCTGTCTACCCCTGTAATGGGAATTGCGTGAAGATATTAATTATTATTATTTATTATTCTAAAAATATTTTAAAAAGTCACGATAGCCGAATGGTTGGGTGGTCGGAATTTCGAGTCAAGAGACCCGAGTTCGATCCCCAGGTGGCAGGCTCGTATCAATGGTTTTTCAAAACTTATGTACGAATTATATCGTTGGCTTGTCCATAAAGACGGCGACGGACTCACCACCTGTCACTTTGCCCCATAATATCTTCGGAGGGTCGAAGGGACTTAATTGTCTAGACTAGACCTCTGTCTACCCCTGTAATGGGAATTGCGTGAAGATATTAATTATTATTATTTATTATTCTAAAAATATTTTAAAAAGTCACGATAGCCGAATGGTTGGGTGGTCGGAATTTCGAGTCAAGAGACCCGAGTTCGATCCCCAGGTGGCAGGCTCGTATCAATGGTTTTTCAAAACTTATGTACGAATTATATCGTTGGCTTGTCCATAAAGACGGCGACGGACTCACCACCTGTCACTTTGCCCCATAATATCTTCGGAGGGTCGAAGGGACTTAATTGTCTAGACTAGACCTCTGTCTACCCCTGTAATGGGAATTGCGTGAAGATATTAATTATTATTATTTATTATTCTAAAAATATTTTAAAAGTCACGATAGCCGAATGGTTGGGTGGTCGGAATTTCGAGTCAAGAGACCCGAGTTCGATCCCCAGGTGGCAGGCTCGTATCAATGGTTTTTCAAAAACTTATGTACGAATTATATCGTTGGCTTGTCCATAAAGACGGCGACGGACTCACCACCTGTCACTTTGCCCCATAATATCTTCGGAGGGTCGAAGGGACTTAATTGTCTAGACTAGACCTCTGTCTACCCCTGTAATGGGAATTGCGTGAAGATATTAATTATTATTATTTATTATTCTAAAAATATTTTAAAAGTCACGATAGCCGAATGGTTGGGTGGTCGGAATTTCGAGTCAAGAGACCCGAGTTCGATCCCCAGGTGGCAGGCTCGTATCAATGTTTTTTCAAAAACTTATGTACGAATTATATCGTTGGCTTGTCCATAAAGACGGCGACGGACTCACCACCTGTCACTTTGCCCCATAATATCTTCGGAGGGTCGAAGGGACTTAATTGTCTAGACTAGACCTCTGTCTACCCCTGTAATGGGAATTGCGTGAAGATATTAATTATTATTATTTATTATTCTAAAAATATTTATTTCACGTTCTTGTAGAAACGCCAAGATTTTACATACAAGGAAACATCTGCTTCCCTTACTGCAAAGCGAATGTATATCCGCTCATATTTGAGAGCGATATGTAAATAGTTTCTTCATATTTGTAAAGTCCCAAGTATGAAGTTATGGAAGAAAACTTAAATTGAGATGTGAGATAGATGTAAACCGAGAAAGTAATATCTGTCCTTTACATGTTTATTTTTCTTATGCAAGATTTTCGTACTGCAGACATTAGTCAAGTGTATGAAGGAGGAATTTATGAATTAGTAATAAAGGTCTCCGTTTGAATGGAAAAATTATTTATTTAAACGGGACAAATAGACTACGATTAGATAGAGATTAAATAGATTAGATAGAGTGTATTTTGGGTAAACTATCTATTACTATCTATCTATATCTTAATCTCTACAATACCTTAAACTAACTTAGTTATCTAGAACAAGTGGATTAAATAAAAATGTATGACCGGGAAGCATTTTCAGATGGGATGTAAACATGTTCTACATGTGGACCAGCGTGTGTTGGGAACAAAGTAAATGGTACCCCGTCTGCGTAACTTAAGAAGCAGGTATATTATAGGTAAAAGTGCCTATATACGATCAATTTTGTCATGTTCTTATAAAATTAAATAAATAAATATCTTTTACGCTATTCCCAATACAATGGGGTACACAGAGATCTAGACAATTAAGTCCTTTCGACGCACTTTCCGTCGAAAATATTTTTTGGGACAACGTGACAGGTGGTGAGACTGTAGCCGTTTGTATGTCCAAGCCTGCGATAAAAGTCGTCCATAAGTTTTTTTATAAACCCCTTTGGTACGAGCCTGCTATCTGGGGATCGAACTTGGGTCTCTTGACTCCATCTCCGATGACCCAAGCGCTCGACCATCGTGACAATTTTATGACATTACTCCTCTCATGGCAGTCTTAAAAAATTAAATCTATATTAAATGTATAAGTAATTAAAATCTTTTAATTAACAAATGCCTTTAATAATGTTTTCTCTGATATAACATAATTAAATACCATTTTAAGACAAAAGCAGCACGTACACTTGATGTTACAGCCCCGTAGGCATTTACTAAAATCGGAATCCAACCTTGAAATTTAACTATTTGGCAGCATATCAAGTTTTCGAGCTGATGGCACTACAGAAACAATTTTATGCAATACGATTATGTAAGCTGTTATTAAATGTGTACAGTGAAGTATGAATACGTACAACATAGACACGAACAAATGACATACATTGCTCTCATCCCGAAGTGGCTTAAGTATATCCACTGTTGGATCTAAAACAACGAAGGTACTATAAATACCTAGACCCGAAAATTGTAGACATAAAAAAATTAAAACTGTTTTACGAACCCGAAACCTCAGAGCTGACCGTAGTGAAAACCGGTGTGTGCGCCACTCGTCCATGGAAGTCGTCAAAGTATGATCACACCATCCACTTTCATCCTGTGGGTATCGCTGCAGACGACTAACGGTATAGTCTTGTGAAACGCACTAGTTACTTAGAAATTTCGAGTTCAGTTACTAAATTCGAAGCTCAATAGAGGTTAACGTAGAAAACGACTTAATCTACATTATCTCGAGTCTCAGTGTTTATTGTTTCCGATTATATGATATACCTTTTGCTTCCGATTTCATAACAAAATTGGTTTAGCTAGTTGCTTCGGAATCAGAGCAATATATGTGTCATTGCCTCCTAAGACATGACAAACTCGTTAATAACATCATGGAGGATATATAGAAGGAAAGCGAGATAGAGGAAGACCAATGATAGGGTATCTATCAAAAATTGAGAAAGAGATTAATGTTATATCTTATAAGGAGGTAAAGCAAATGGCCTTGGACTCAGAAAGACGGACAGAGTTATACAATTTTCTAACATAGATGCTGCACTGACAAGAGCCTAGCTCTTAAGTCAAAGAAGAAAAATCTCTATTTGTGTGTGTATTTATTAGCTACATTATCTCAGTTCTTTAGACTACAAATTGTATCTTGTGTTCGATTAGAGCTGTAACAGACAATTCAAGCAACTGAAGTCGGGGGCTAAACTTAGGGAACACGTTTACAAGTGATTTTTATACGATTTTTCAAATGTTAACTAATTCATGGCCCACCCAGTATAATAGCACATAAGCATTATCTTATAAATCAATTTTTTAACTTTACATAATTACTTTTCATTTGATAAAATTTTTGGTGTAAAGTGCATATTACACCATACATACGAAAAATATGATGTTCTTCCGAAGTCCGTACAACTATGAACGTTTTGTTTACTTTTAATTAAGGATACATTTACCTAAAATATTTAATACTTAAGTTTTGTGTTTATTGCTTCGATGTAATCCTTGGTGGTGAACCTAAATAATTAAATAAATATGAATGTATATCATAACATTCTGCAAAGCTTGGTCTCTAGGTTAAAAAGGCTATAAATGAATATTTAATTTTTCATCTGAATGCGTTATTTACGCGTTATTTATTAACTAAGAATTGTTTAAGTTTTATAGAATCGTTTATTTCATCATTAATCATGTTAAAGTTTGTTGTTGGGTAAATAAGTCACGATAGCCGAGTTGATTTTACAAACTCACTTGTGTTATGGAATAAGAAACAACGAATGGGCCACAAATACCCAGTCCCGAGACATGTAGAAAAAGTAGATTTACTCTTTAACATTTTCCCTTTAGTCTATATGCCCCAAGGAATAATACCCGTCCTAAGTACAAATGTTAGGTTAGGTTATGTTAGGTTAGGTTGCGAGGTGTCTGGTAGTGCGATCGCCAATCTGCCTGCCAAG
The DNA here is from genome assembly GCA_029286605.1 of Sericinus montela. Lineage (NCBI taxonomy): Eukaryota > Metazoa > Arthropoda > Insecta > Lepidoptera > Papilionidae > Sericinus > Sericinus montela. The sequence continues at coordinate 31,550 of JAGSMR010000620.1, read as the reverse complement.
CGTGGCGATTACGGCACGCGAGAGGCCTATGTCCAGCAGTGGACTACTGCAAGCTGTTATGTGTGTACGTTATATAAGTGTAATGTATAAGTCGAAAGTAACATAAGCTTTTTGTCGGTGCAGCATCTAAGTAAGTAAGCTTAGTTGTGTAACAGCCTTCGACTAAATGCTGCCCCTGCGGCTCTTCTCGCGGTTTTGTAGTTAACGCGAAACCCTAATTATTGTTTCTAAAATAATGCTAGCCTTAGTTACACCTTACAACATCAGCTACCGCCAGTGAAAGTTCCGTCAAAATCGGTCCAGACGTTTCAGGTGTCTGTCCGTTTGTTCCGGCTAATCTCTGAGACGGCTAGACCGATTTCAACGGGACTTACACTGGCAGAAAGCTGATTTTTGTGGCGTAACGTGGGATCGTAGGCTACTTTTATTTTAGAAACATATTCACATATATTCCTCAATACAGAGGTAGACAGAAGTCTAGACGATTAAATCCTTCCGACCCACCTTTCACCGAAGATTTTGGGACAACGTGACAGGTAGCGACGAGCTTATCGTTGTTTTGCGTAGATTGTTAAAGAAATAAAACAGTTAAAACATGTCAGTTTCCATTTATTATAAAAATATAACACAATACAACAAATTATAAGGAGGTAAAGCAAATGGCCTTGGACTCAGAAAGACGGACAGAGTTATACAATTTTTCTAACATAGATGCTGCACTGACAAGAGCCTAGCTCTTAAGTCAAAGAAGAAAAATCTCTATTTGTGTGTGTATTTATTAGCTACATTATCTCGAGTCTCAGTGTTTATTGTTTCCGATTATATGATATACCTTTTGCTTCCGATTTCATAACAAAATTGGTTTAGCTAGTTGCTTCGGAATCAGAGCAATATATGTGTCATTGCCTCCTAAGACATGACAAACTCGTTAATAACATCATGGAGGGATATATAGAAGGAAAGCGAGATAGAGGAAGACCAATGATAGGGTATCTATCAAAAATTGAGAAAGAGATTAATGTTATATCTTATAAGGAGGTAAAGCAAATGGCCTTGGACTCAGAAAGACGGACAGAGTTATACAATTTTTCTAACATAGATGCTGCACTGACAAGAGCCTAGCTCTTAAGTCAAAGAAGAAAAAATCTCTATTTGTGTGTGTATTTATTAGCTACATTATCTCAGTTCTTTAGACTACAAATTGTATCTTGTGTTCGATTAGAGCTGTAACAGACAATTCAAGCAACTGAAGTCGGGGGCTAAACTTAGGGAACACGTTTACAAGTGATTTTTATACGATTTATTCAAATGTTAACTAATTCATGGCCCACCCAGTATAATAGTACATAAGCATTATCTTATAAATCAATTTTTAACTTTACATAATTACTTTTCATTTGATAAAATTTTGGTGTAAAGTGCATATTACACCATACATACGAAAAATATGATGTTCTTCCGAAGTCCGTACAACTATGAACGTTTTGTTTACTTTTAATTAAGGATACATTTACCTAAAATATTTAATACTTAAGTTTTGTGTTTATTGCTTGATGTAATCCTTGGTGGTGAACCTAAATAATTAAATAAATATGAATGTATATCATAACATTCTGCAAAGCTTGGTCTCTAGGTTAAAAGGCTATAAATGAATATTTAATTTTTTCATCTGAATGCGTTATGTACGCGTTATTTATTAACTAAGAATTGTTTAAGTTTTATAGAATCGTTTATTTCATCATTAATCATGTTAAAGTTTGTTGTTGGGTAAATAAGTCACGATAGCCAATCTTTAATCTTGAAACTACTTGAAGTTGTTATAAGTTTAAATCCTAGAAACTTCTAACTCTGCCCTCACTGTACATCTTACAAGTAGCTACTTATCTCTGTTTTAATAATGTTAATGTTGAAAGATAAAAACAGCCTATGAAAGTCCATTTCAGGATTGATTCTACAGGCTTCTCGCGATCATTCAGGCGGATTGGCGATCGCTTTGTCACCAGTTTGCTCATTTTAATCTGGTATTTTTCGAGATAGGTAGGGTAGGTAGGGTAGGTAGGGCTCTCCCTCTGTCGCCTCTCGAGACACTCACGGACAGAGAGGATTCGTATGCACATGTAAATCATCAACCCCTAGCTTCGAAGGCGGGGTCGCTAGCAACTAAGCTACGGGTCAGTTTGTGACCTGCTCCTCCACGCTGCAGCTGCGCCGTCCCGGGAGTGGGCGCTGCCCCTCCCGCCGCGCACCAGCCCCGGAACTGCGACAGCCGTCCAAGTGCACCGACGTACATAGAGTATTTAGAGGTGCCTTCACAAGCCAATCCAAGAAAGTCACGATAGCCGAGTTGATTTTACAAACTCACTTGTGTTATGGAATAAGAAACAACGAATGGGCCACAAATACCCAGTCCCGAGACATGTAGAAAAAGTAGATTTACTCTTTAACATTTTCCCTTTAGTCTATATGCCCCAAGGAATAATACCCGTCCTAAGTACAAATGTTAGGTTAGGTTATGTTAGGTTAGGTTGCGAGGTGTCTGGTAGTGCGATCGCCAATCTGCCTGCCAAGCGTGGCGATTACGGCACGCGAGAGGCCTATGTCCAGCAGTGGACTACTGCAAGCTGTTATGTGTGTACGTTATATAAGTGTAATGTATAAGTCGAAAGTAACATAAGCTTTTGTCGGTGCAGCATCTAAGTAAGTAAGCTTAGTTGTGTAACAGCCTTCGACTAAATGCTGCCCCCTGCGGCTCTTCTCGCGGTTTTGTAGTTAACGCGAAACCCTAATTATTGTTTCTAAAATAATGCTAGCCTTAGTTACACCTTACAACATCAGCTACCGCCAGTGAAAGTTCCGTCAAAATCGGTCCAGACGTTTCAGGTGTCTGTCCGTTTGTTCCGGCTAATCTCTGAGACGGCTAGACCGATTTCAACGGGACTTACACTGGCAGAAAGCTGATTTTTTTGTGGCGTAACGTGGGATCGTAGGCTACTTTTTTATTTTAGAAACATATTCACATATATTCCTCCAATACAGAGGTAGACAGAAGTCTAGACGATTAAATCCTTCCGACCCACCTTTCACCGAAGATTTTGGGACAACGTGACAGGTAGCGACGAGCTTATCGTTGTTTTTGCGTAGATTGTTAAAGAAATAAAACAGTTAAAACATGTCAGTTTCCATTTATTATAAAAATATATTACAATACAACAAATTATAAGTAAATTTCTTAGTTCGGAAAGGACATAGTTTTAATTAGAGTTTCAGCTCAATTTCAATATCGCATCGCATCGTTCGTGACTAGATCCAGGGCTCCCAATTGGACCTGGTGACGCCGAGGACGTGGTGGTCCGTGCAGTGGCGCAGCAGCTCGGATACCTGGCGAGGAACGTGCAATTATCTCAACGTTTTTAATGTTTATATATCATTTAGAATATTAATTATGTCATGGTTAGGAACTAGATATCAGTTACGTAACAAAGTGCTCTGATATATCATGTTATTCACATCCATTCACATCTTTACGAGTATATTATCTTAACCGGTGTTAGGAGCTAGCCCAAACAAAATGAGCTAATCCTGCAAGTGATACTGATATCACAGAACGGGCTCTACCGATTTCAGTGATACTATTCATTGTGTTATAGTGCTACGAACGCGGTTAGTTTGAGTATATACATAAAAAACAGCCTATGAAAGTCCATTTCAGGATTGATTCTACAGGCTTCTCGCGATCATTCAGGCGGATTGGCGATCGCTTTGTCACCAGTTTGCTCATTTTAATCTGGTATTTTTCGAGATAGGTAGGGTAGGTAGGGTAGGTAGGGCTCTCCCTCTGTCGCCTCTCGAGACACTCACGGACAGAGAGGATTCGTATGCACATGTAAATCATCAACCTAGCTTCGAAGGCGGGGTCGCTAGCAACTAAGCTACGGGGTCAGTTTGTGACCTGCTCCTCCACGCTGCAGCTGCGCCGTCCCGGGAGTGGGCGCTGCCCCTCCCGCCGCGCACCAGCCCCGGAACTGCGACAGCCGTCAAGTGCACCGACGTACATAGAGTATTTAGAGGTGCCTTCACAAGCCAATCCAAGAAAGTCACGATAGCCAATCTTTAATCTTGAAACTACTTGAAGTTGTTATAAGTTTAAATCCTAGAAACTTCTAACTCTGCCCTCACTGTACATCTTACAAGTAGCTACTTATCTCTGTTTTAATAATGTTAATGTTGAAAGATACACGAAAACGCATAATAAGTATGAGATTGCGATATCTATATGTACACTGGTGTGCATGTGATAATGTTAGTAAAAATGAGTGTAATTTGCGTATATGACAGGTCATATTCAATAATAAAATACTAAAAGTATAAAACATCAAAATCTCAATATATTTAAACAGGAACATACATCTAAAGATGGTAGACCAATCGATAAATGTTGTCATTCAATAAATGACCTTTCATTTAACAAAGTGTAATTGCAATATCGTTTCAGGTGTCTGTCCGTTTGTTCCGGCTAATCTCTGAGACGGCTAGACCGATTTCAACGGGACTTACACTGGCAGAAAGCTGATTTTTTTGTGGCGTAACGTGGGATCGTAGGCTACTTTTTATTTTAGAAACATATTCACATATTCCTCCAATACAGAGGTAGACAGAAGTCTAGACGATTAAATCCTTCCGACCCACCTTTCACCGAAGATTTTGGGACAACGTGACAGGTAGCGACGAGCTTATCGTTGTTTTGCGTAGATTGTTAAAGAAATAAAACAGTTAAAACATGTCAGTTTCCATTTATTATAAAATATAACACAATACAACAAATTATAAGTAAATTTCTTAGTTCGGAAAGGACATAGTTTTAATTAGAGTTTCAGCTCAATTTCAATATCGCATCGCATCGTTCGTGACTAGATCCAGGGCTCCCAATTGGACCTGGTGACGCCGAGGACGTGGGGGTCCGTGCAGTGGCGCAGCAGCTCGGATACCTGGCGAGGAACGTGCAATTATCTCAACGTTTTTAATGTTTATATATCATTTAGAATATTAATTATGTCATGGTTAGGAACTAGATATCAGTTACGTAACAAAGTGCTCTGATATATCATGTTATTCACATCCATTCACATCTTTACGAGTATATTATCTTAACCGGTGTTAGGAGCTAGCCCAAACAAAATGAGCTAATCCTGCAAGTGATACTGATATCACAGAACGGGCTCTACCGATTTCAGTGATACTATTCATTGTGTTATAGTGCTACGAACGCGGTTAGTTTGAGTATATACATAAAAACAGCCTATGAATGTCCATTTCAGGATTGATTCTACAGGCTTCTCGCGATCATTCAGGCGGATTGTCGATCGCTTTGTCACCAGTTTGCTCATTTTAATCTGGTATTTTCGAGATAGGTAGGGTAGGTAGGCTCTCCTCTGTCGCCTCTCGAGACACTCACGGACAGAGAGGATTCGTATGCACATGTAAATCATCAACCCTAGCTTCGAAGGCGGGGTCGCTAGCAACTAAGCTACGGGGTCAGTTTGTGACCTGCTCCTCCACGCTGCAGCTGCGCCGTCCCGGGAGTGGGCGCTGCCCCTCCCGCCGCGCACCAGCCCCGGAACTGCGACAGCCGTCAAGTGCACCGACGTACATAGAGTATTTAGAGGTGCCTTCACAAGCCAATCCAAGAAAGTCACGATAGCCAATCTTTAATCTTGAAACTACTTGAATTTGTTATAAGTTTAAATCCTAGAAACTTCTAACTCTGCCCTCACTGTACATCTTACAAGTAGCTACTTATCTCTGTTTTAATAATGTTAATGTTGAAAGATACACGAAAACGCATAATAAGTATGAGATTGCGATATCTATATGTACACTGGTGTGCATGTGATAATGTTAGTAAAAAATGAGTGTAATTTGCGTATATGACAGGTCATATTCAATAATAAAATACTAAAAAGTATAAAACATCAAAATCTCAATATATATAAACAGAAACATACATCTAAAGATGGTAGACCAATCGATAAATGTTGTCATTCAATAAATGACCTTTCATTTAACAAAGTGTAATTGCAATATCTCATGTGACATGTACTTCTTATCATGATCATCGTCATCATAACAGTCTAACAGAAGTCTACTGCTGAACATACGCCTCTCCTAAGGATCGCCACATAGAAAGGTCCTGTGTCATTTGCACCCATCGACTTCCCGCAATGTTCTGCAGGTCGTCGCAGCATCTTGCGGGAGACATTCTAATACAGACAGTTGTATAATCATTGACTAAGAAAGATATATTAATTAATAATAATACAAAATTAAATAAGTAAAGAATTCATTAATTAATTTAAAGAATTCATTAGTTAATTTATAATATACTTAATATAATATACTTTTATAGAAATATGTATATATATCAACAAAATCAAATTGCTATATACTCTTTCAAGGTGTGTAAATATTTTAAGAACTTCAAATGGGAATTTTATATTCTTTTCTCCAATGTATGTACATATACAAGCAAATAAATAAATAAATACGTTAATATGACACCTAGAACTGAGGTGATCGTGCCCGACTAATGTCTAGGAAAATAGTTAATATTGTATTTCCAACATTTCTTTCGCCTGTTTTATCTCCGCTAGAAATAGACTCTGTGTCGATAGACGAATTTAAATTCTCATTCCAATGAATAAATACACAAATACTGTTGTCAAGGGTCAGACAAATCAAAATCAAACTTAGACTTCAATAAATGTTTATTGATCCATACTAACAACATTAATTAAAATATGAAAACAAATGTAGTTTTTTAATTGTATGTTGCGTCTAACATCAAACATGGTTGCAGCATCGAATAACCCCAGCTAGTTTGTCAATACAACATCCCTTTTAAGCCAATGTTAAAATAATATTTTTACATTAGAAATATTATTAAAAGTACCATTTTATAAATAGGCCGAATATTAATTTAAATTAAATGTTTCACTATTAATTTATACAATTATCTATTAAAACTTAGTAAACTATAATTGACCGTTTAACTTGAACACTGAACATCTTTCAAAACAACGTCCTTTTAAAACCAATGTTAAAATAATATTTTTACATTAGAAATATTATTAAAAGTACCATTTTATAAATAGCCTCAGTATATTAAAATTAAATATTAAAAACAATGGATTTATAATTATCCATTAAAACTATGTAAACATTAATTAACGCAATAGCTATGAACACTGAAAAATTAGACAAAACAATATCTCTTTTTAAACATGTTAATGCCATTGGACACATGGCCATAAATGGCCTTAGTTACATTTGGATTGAATAATTAAGTATGAATTTGTAATTATATCTCAAGGCTCTCTTAACATTAATTAACCCAACAATACATACGTAGAAACATACATTGATAGGTTGAAAATCACATACGTACCGATGTCTCATGCGTAAGTAGCAAACTCACTTGTGTTATGGAATAAGAAACAACGAATGGGCCACAAATATCCAGTCCCGAGACATGTAGAAAAAGTAGACTTACTCTTTAACATTTTCCCTTTAGTCTATATGCCCCAAGGAATAATACCCGTCCTAAGTACAAATGTTAGGTTAGGTTATGTTAGGTTAGGTTGCGAGGTGTCTGGTGGTGCGATCGCCAATCTGCCTGCCAAGCGTGGCGATTACGGCGCATGAGAGGCCTATGTCAACAGTGGACTACTGCAAGCTGTTATGTGTGTACGTTATATAAGTGTAATGTATAAGTCGAAAGTAACATAAGCTTTTGTCGGTGCAGCATCTAAGTAAGTAAGCTTAGTTGTGTAACAGCCTTCGACTAAATGCTGCCCCTGCGGCTCTTCTCCTTGATTTTGTAGTTAACATGAAACCTAATTATTGTTTCTAAAATAATGCTAGCCTTAGTTACACCTTACAACATCAGCTACCACTTGATGAAAGTTACGTCAAAATCGGTCCAGACGTTTCAGGTGTCTGTCCGTTTGTTCCAGCTGTCTCTGAACAGCTAGACCGATTTCAGCAGGACTTACACTGGCGGCTGATTTTTGTGGCGTAACGTGGGATCGTAGGCTACTTTTTATTTTAGAAACATATTCTATATATTCTCGAATACAGAGGTGAACCTTGAAGTCTGAACGATTGGTAACTTCCAAGGCCACCTTTCACCGAAGATTTTGGGACAACGTGACAGGTAGCGACGAGCTTATCGTTGTTTTGCGTAGATTGTTAAAGAAATAAAACAGTTAAAAACATGTCAGTTTCCATTTATTATAAAATATAACACAATACAACAAATTATTAGTAAATTTCTTAGTTCGGAAGGACATAGTTTTAATTAGAGTTTCAGCTCAATTTCAATATCGCATCGCATCGTTCGTGACTAGATCCAGGGCTCCCAATTGGACCTGGTGACGCCGAGGACGTGGGGGTCCGTGCAGTGGCGCAGCAGCTCGGATACCTGGCGAGGAACGTGCAATTATCTTAACGTTTTAAATGTTTATATATCATTTAGAATATTAATTTAAATTAAATGTTTCACTATTAATTTATACAATTATCTATTAAAACTTAGTAAACTATAATTGACCGTTTAACTTGAACACTGAACATCTTTCAAAACAACGTCCTTTTAAAACCAATGTTAAAATAATATTTTTACATTAGAAATATTATTAAAAGTACCATTTTTATAAATAGCCTCAGTATATTAAAATTAAATATTAAAACAATGGATTTATAATTATCCATTAAAACTATGTAAACATTAATTAACGCAATAGCTATGAACACTGAAAAATTAGACAAAACAATATCTCTTTTTAGGCTTATGTTAAAATACCATTGGACACATGGCCATAAATGGCCTTAGTTACATTTGGATTGAATAATTAAGTATGAATTTGTAATTATATCTCAAGGCTCTCTTAACATTAATTAACCCAACAATACATACGTAGAAACATACATTGATAGGTTGAAAATCACATACATTGCACCTATCTCCTTGCGTAAATATAAACTCCACTTGTGTTATGGAATAAGAAACAACGAATGGGCTTACAAATATATCAGTCCGAGACATGTAGAAAAGTAGATTTACTCTTTAACATTTTCCTTTAGTCTATATGCCCCAAGGAATAATACCCGTCCTAAGTACAAATGTTAGGTTAGGTTATGTTAGGTTAGGTTGCGAGGTGTCTGGTGGTGCGATCGCCAATCTGCCTGCCAAGCGTGGCGATTACGGCACGCGAGGAGCCTATGTCCAGCAGTGGACTACTGCAAGCTGTTATGTGTGTACGTTATATAAGTGTAATGTATAAGTCGAAAGTAACATAAGCTTTTGTCGGTGCAGCATCTAAGTAAGTAAGCTTAGTTGTGTAACAGCCTTCGACTAAATGCTGCCCCTGCGGCTCTTCTCGCGGTTTTGTAGTTAACTTGCCCAGAGCCCTAATTATTATTTCTAAAATAATGCTAGCCTTAGTTACACCTTACAACATCAGCTACCGCCAGTGAAAGTCCCGTCAAATCGGTCCAGACGTTTCAGGTGTCTGTCCGTTTGTTCCGGCTAATCTCTGAGACGGCTAGACCGATTTCAACGGGACTTACACTGGCAGAAAGCTGATTTTTTGTGGCGTAACGTGGGATCGTAGGCTACTTTTTATTTTAGAAACATATTCACATATATTCCTCCAATACAGAGGTAGACAGAAGTCTAGACGATTAAATCCTTCCGACCCACCTTTCACCGAAGATTTTGGGACAACGTGACAGGTAGCGACGAGCTTATCGTTGTTTTTGCGTAGATTGTTAAAGAAATAAAACAGTTAAAACATGTCAGTTTCCATTTATTATAAAATATAACACAATACAACAAATTATTAGTAAATTTCTTAGTTCGGAAGGACATAGTTTTAATTAGAGTTTCAGCTCAATTTCAATATCGCATCGCATCGTTCGTGACTAGATCCAGGGCTCCCAATTGGACCTGGTGACGCCGAGGACGTGGGGGTCCGTGCAGTGGCGCAGCAGCTCGGATACCTGGCGAGGAACGTGCAATTATCTTAACGTTTTAAATGTTTATATATCATTTAGAATATTAATTTAAATTAAATGTTTCACTATTAATTTATACAATTATCTATTAAAACTTAGTAAACTATAATTGACCGTTTAACTTGAACACTGAACATCTTTCAAAACAACATTTTTAAAACCAATGTTAAGATAGTATTATTATATAAGAAATCTTATTACAAACTACTTTTATACATAGCCTCAGTATATTAAAATTAAATATTAAAAACAATGGATTTATAATTATCCATTAAAACTATGTAAACATTAATTAACGCAATAGCTATGAACACTGAAAAATTAGACAAAACAATATCTCTTTTTAGGCTTATGTTGAAATACATTGGACATGCATAAATGGCCTTAGTTACATTTGGATTGAATAATTACATGAATTTGTAATTATATCTCAAGGCTCTCTTAACATTAATTAACCCAACAATACATACGTAGAAACATACATTGATAGGTTGAAAATCACATACATTGCACCGATGTCTCATGCGTAAGTAGCAAACTCACTTGTGTTATGGAATAAGAAACAACGAATGGGCCACAAATACCCAGTCCCGGACATGTAGAAAAGTAGATTTACTCTTTAAGATTTTCCCTTTAGTCTATATGCCCTGAGGAATAATATCATCATAGATGCCCCAAAGAATAATACCCGTCCTAAGTACAAATGTTAGGTTAGGTTATGTTAGGTTAGGTTGCGAGGTGTCTGGTAGTGCGATCGCCAATCTGCCTGCCAAGCGTGGCGATTACGGCACGCGAGAGGCCTATGTCCAGCAGTGGACTACTGCAAGCTGTTAAGTGTGTACGTTATATAAGTGTAATGTATAAGTCGAAAGTAACATGCTTTTGTCGGTGCAACATCTAAGTAAGTAAGCTTGGTTGTGTAACAGCCTTCGACTAAATGCTGCCCCTGCGGCTCTTCTCGCGGTTTTGTAGTTAACGCAGAAACCCTAGTGTGTTTCTAAAATAATGCTAGCCTTAGTTACACCTTACAACATCAGCTACCGCCAGTGAAAGTTCCGTCAAAATCGGTCCAGACGTTTCAGGTGTCTGTCCGTTTGTTCCGGCTAATCTCTGAGACGGCTAGACCGATTTCAACGGGACTTACACTGGCAGAAAGCTGATTTTTTGTGGCGTAACGTGGGATCGTAGGCTACTTTTATTTTAGAAACATATTCACATATATTCCTCCAATACAGAGGTAGACAGAAGTCTAGACGATTAAATCCTTCCGACCCACCTTTCACCGAAGATTTTGGGACAACGTGACAGGTAGCGACGAGCTTATCGTTGTTTTGCGTAGATTGTTAAAGAAATAAAACAGTTAAAACATGTCAGTTTCCATTTATTATAAAATATAACACAATACAACAAATTATTAGTAAATTTCTTAGTTCGGAAAGGACATAGTTTTAATTAGAGTTTCAGCTCAATTTCAATATCGCATCGCATCGTTCGTGACTAGATCCAGGGCTCCCAATTGGACCTGGTGACGCTGAGGACGTGGGGGTCCGTGCAGTGGCGCAGCAGCTCGGATACCTGGCGAGGAACGTGCAATTATCTTAACGTTTTTAATGTTTATATATCATTTAGAATATTAATTATGTCATGGTTAAGAACTAGATATCAGTTACCTAACAAAGTGCTCTGATATATCCTGTTATTCACATCCATTCACATCTTTACGAGTATATTATCTTAACCGGTGTTAGGAGCTAGCCCAAAAAAAATGAGCTAATCCTGCAAGTGATACTGATATCACAGAACGGGCTCTACCGATTTCAGTGATACTATTCATTGTGTTATAGTGCTACGAACGCGGTTAGTTTGAGTATATACATAAAAAACAGCCTATGAATGTCCATTTCAGGATTGATTCTACAGGCTTCTCGCGATCATTCAGGCGGATTGTCGATCGCTTTGTCACCAGTTTGCTCATTTTAATCTGGTATTTTTCGAGATAGGTAGGGTAGGTAGGGCTCTCCTCTGTCGCCTCGAGACACTCACGGACAGAGAGGATTCGTATGCACATGTAAATCATCAACCCCTAGCTTCGAAGGCGGGGTCGCTAGCAACTAAGCTACGGGGTCAGTTTGTGACCTGCTCCTCCACGCTGCAGCTGCGCCGTCGGGAGTGGGCGCTGCCCCTCCGCCGCGCACCAGCCCCCGGAACTGCGACAGCCGTCCAAGTGCACCGACGTACATAGAGTATTTAGAGGTGCCTTCACAAGCCAATCCAAGAAAGTCACGATAGCCAATCTTTAATCTTGAAACTACTTGAAGTTGTTATAAGTTTAAATCCTAGAAACTTCTAACACTGCTTTTACTGTACATCTTACAAGTAGCTACTTATCTCTGTTTTAATAATGTTAATGTTGAAAGATACACGAAAACGCATAATAAGTGTGAGATTGCGATATCTATATGTACACTGGTGTGCATGTGATAATGTTTGTAAAAATGAGTGTAATTTGCGTATATGACAGGTCATATTCAATAATAAAATACTAAAAAGTATAAAACATCAAAATCTCAATATATTTAAACAGAAACATACATCTAAAGATGGTAGACCAATCGACAAATGTTGTCATTCAATAAATGACCTTTCATTTAACAAAGTGTAATTGTAATATCTCATGTGACATGTACTTCTTATCATGATCATCGTCATCATAACAGTCTAACAGAAGTCTACTGCTGAACATACGCCTCTCCTAAGGATCGCCACATAGAAAGGTCCTGTGTCATTTGCACCATCGACTTCCCGCAATGTTCTGCAGGTCGTCGCAGCATCTTGCGGAGACATTCTAATACAGACAGTTGTATAATCATTGACTAAGAAAGATATATTAATTAATAATAATACAAAATTAAATAAATAAATAAATAAATAAATAAATAAATAAATAAATAAATAAATAAATAAATAAATAAATAAATAAATAAATAAATAAATAAATAAATAAATAAATAAATAAATAAATAAATAAATAAATAAATAAATAAATAAATAAATAAATAAATAAATAAATAAATAAATAAATAAATAAATAAATAAATAAATAAATAAATAAATAAATAAATAAATAAATAAATAAATAAATAAATAAATACGTTAATATGACACCTAGAACTGAGGTGATCGTGCCCGACTAATGTCTAGGAAAGAGTTAATATTGTATTTCCAACATTATAAAAATTTCTTTCGCCTGTTTTATCTCCGCTAGAGATAGACTCTGTGTCGATAGACGAATTTAAATTCTTATTCAATGAATAAATACACAAATACTGTTGTCAAGGGTCAGACAAATCAAAATCAAACTTAGACTTCAATAAATGTTTATTGATCCATACTAACAACATTAATTAAAATATGAAAACAAATGTAGTTTCTTAATTGTATGTTGCGTCTAACATCAAACATGGTTGCAGCATCGAATAACCCCGGCTAGTTTGTCAATACAACATCCCTTTTAAGCCAATGTTAAAATAATATTTTACATTAGAAATATTATTAAAAGTACCATTTTATAAATAGGCCGAATATTAATTTAAATTAAATGTTTCACTATTAATTTATACAATTATCTATTAAAACTTAGTAAACTATAATTGACCGTTTAACTTGAACACTGAACATCTTTCAAACAACGTCCCTTTTTAAAACCAATGTTAAGATAGTATTATTATATAAGAAATCTTATTACAAATACTGTTTTATAAATAGCCTCAGTATATTAAAATTAAATATTAAAAACAATGGATTTATAATTATCCATTAAAACTATGTAAACATTAATTAACGCAATAGCTATGAACACTGAAAAATTAGACAAAACAATATCTCTTTTTAGGCTTATGTTAAAATACCATTGGACACATGGCCATAAATGGCCTTAGTTACATTTGGATTGAATAATTAAGTATGAATTTGTAATTATATCTCAAGGCTCTCTTAACATTAATTAACCCAACAATACATACGTAGAAACATACATTGATAGGTTGAAAATCACATACATTGCACCGATGTCTCATGCGTAAGTAGCAAACTCACTTGTGTTATGGAATAAGAAACAACGAATGGGCCACAAATACCCAGTCCCGAGACATGTAGAAAAGTAGATTTACTCTTTAACATTTTCCTTTAGTCTATATGCCCAAGGAATAATACCCGTCCTAAGTACAAATGTTAGGTTAGGTTATGTTAGGTTAGGTTGCGAGGGTGTCTGGTAGTGCGATCGCCAATCTGCCTGCCAAGCGTGGCGATTACGGCACGCGAGAGGCCTATGTCCAGCAGTGGACTACTGCAAGCTGTTATGTGTGTACGTTATATAAGTGTAATGTATAAGTCGAAAGTAACATAAGCTTTTGTCGGTGCAGCATCTAAGTAAGTAAGCTTAGTTGTGTAACAGCCTTCGACTAAATGCTGCCCCTGCGGCTCTTCTCGCGGTTTTGTAGTTAACGCGAAACCCTAATTATTGTTTCTAAAATAATGCTAGCCTTAGTTACACCTTACAACATCAGCTACCGCCAGTGAAAGTTCCGTCAAAATCGGTCCAGACGTTTCAGGTGTCTGTCCGTTTGTTCCGGCTAATCTCTGAGACGGCTAGACCGATTTCCAGCAGGACTTACACTGGCAGAAAGCTGATTTTTTGTGGCGTAACGTGGGATCGTAGGCTACTTTTATTTTAGAAACATATTCACATATATTCCTCAATACAGAGGTAGACAGAAGTCTAGACGATTAAATCCTTCCGACCCACCTTTCACCGAAGATTTTGGGACAACGTGACAGGTAGCGACGAGCTTATCGTTGTTTTGCGTAGATTGTTAAAGAAATAAAACAGTTAAAACATGTCAGTTTCCATTTATTATAAAAATATAACACAATACAACAAATTATTAGTAAATTTCTTAGTTCGGAAAGGACATAGTTTTAATTAGAGTTTCAGCTCAATTTCAATATCGCATCGCATCGTTCGTGACTAGATCCAGGGCTCCCAATTGGACCTGGTGACGCCGAGGACGTGGGGGTCCGTGCAGTGGCGCAGCAGCTCGGATACCTGGCGAGGAACGTGCAATTATCTTAACGTTTTAAATGTTTATATATCATTTAGAATATTAATTATGTCATGGTTAGGAACTAGATATCAGTTACGTAACAAAGTGCTCTGATATATCCTGTTATTCACATCCATTCACATCTTTGCGAGTATATTATCTTAACCGGTGTTGGGAGCTAGCCCAAACAAAATGAGCTAATCCTGCAAGTGATACTGATATCACAGAACGGGCTCTACCGATTTCAGTGATACTATTCATTGTGTTATAGTGCTACGAACGCGGTTAGTTTGAGTATATACATAAAAACAGCCTATGAATGTCCATTTCAGGATTGATTCTACAGGCTTCTCGCGATCATTCAGGCGGATTGGCGATCGCTTTGTCACCAGTTGCTCATTTTAATCTGGTATTTTTCGAGATAGGTAGGGTGGGTAGGGCTCTCCCTCTGTCGCCTCTCGAGACACTCACGGACAGAGGATTCGTATGCACATGTAAATCATCAACCCCTAGCTTCGAAGGCGGGGTCGCTAGCAACTAAGCTACGGGGTCAGTTTGTGACCTGCTCCTCCACGCTGCAGCTGCGCCGTCCTGGGGTGGGCGCTGCCCCCTCCCGCCGCGCACCAGCCCCGGAACTGCGACAGCCGTCCAAGTGCACCGACGTACATAGAGTATTTAGAATTTTATTACAAGCCAATCCAAGAAAGTCACGATAGCCAATCTTTAATCTTGAAACTACTTGAAGTTGTTATAAGTTTAAATCCTAGAAACTTCTAACTCTGCCCTCACTGTACATATTATAAGTAGCTACTTATCTCTGTTTAATAATGTTAATGTTGAAAGATACACGAAAACGCATAATAAGTATGAGATTGCGATATCTATATGTACACTGGTGTGCATGTGATAATGTTAGTAAAAATGAGTGTAATTTGCGTATATGACAGGTCATATTCAATAATAAAATACTAAAAGTATAAAACATCAAAATCTCAATATATTTAAACAGAAACATACATCTAAAGATGGTAGACCAATCGATAAATGTTGTCATTCAATAAATGACCTTTCATTTAACAAAGTGTAATTGCAATATCTCATGTGACATGTACTTCTTATCATGATCATCGTCATCATAACAGTCTAACAGAAGTCTGCGCACTGAACATGCCTCTCTCCACAGATCATACATAGAAGGCCTGTGTCATTTTGCCATCGACTTCCCACCAATGTTCTGCAGGTCGTCGCAGCATCTTGCGGGAGACATTCTAATACAGACAGTTGTATAATCATTGACTAAGAAAAGATATATTAATTAATAATAATACAAAATTAAATAAGTAAAGAATTCATTAATTAATTTAAAATTCATTAGTTAATTTATAATATACTTAATATAATATACTTTATAGAAATATGTATATATATCAACAAAATCAAATTGCTATATACTCTTTCAAGGTGTGTAAATATTTTAAGAACTTCAAATGGGAATTTTATATTCTTTTCTCCAATGTATGTACATATACAAGCAAATAAATAAATAAATACGTTAATATGACACCTAGAACTGAGGTGATCGTGCCCGACTAATGTCTAGGAAAAGAGTTAATATTGTATTTCCAACATTATAAAATTTCTTTCGCCTGTTTTATCTCCGCTAGAGATAGACTCTGTGTCGATAGACGAATTTAAATTCTTATTCAATGAATAAATACACAAATACTGTTGTCAAGGGTCAGACAAATCAAAATCAAACTTAGACTTCAATAAATGTTTATTGATCCATACTAACAACATTAATTAAAATATGAAAACAAATGTAGTTTCTTAATTGTATGTTGCGTCTAACATCAAACATGGTTGCAGCATCGAATAACCCCAGCTAGTTTGTCAATACAACATCCCTTTTAAGCCAATGTTAAAATAATATTTTACATTAGAAATATTATTAAAAGTACCATTTTATAAATAGGCCGAATATTAATTTAAATTAAATGTTTCACTATTAATTTATACAATTATCTATTAAAACTTAGTAAACTATAATTGACCGTTTAACTTGAACACTGAACATCTTTCAAAACAACGTCCCTTTTAAAACCAATGTTAAGATAGTATTATTATATAAAATCTTATTACAAATACTGTTTTTATAAATAGCCTCAGTATATTAAAATTAAATATTAAAACAATGGATTTATAATTATCCATTAAAACTATGTAAACATTAATTAACGCAATAGCTATGAACACTGAAAAATTAGACAAAACAATATCTCTTTTTAGGCTTATGTTAAAATACCATTGGACACATGGCCGCCGTGGCCTTAGTTACATTGGATTGAATAATTAAGTATGAATTTGTAATTATATCTCAAGGCTCTCTTAACATTAATTAACCCAACAATACATACGTAGAAACATACATTGATAGGTTGAAAATCACATACATTGCACCGATGTCTCATGCGTAAGTAGCAAACTCACTTGTGTTATGGAATAGAGAAACAACTTGAATGGACCTAGTACCCAGTCGAGACATGTAGAAGAAATGGAGTTACTCTTTAACATTTTCCCTTTAGTCTATATGCCCCAAGGAATAATACCCGTCCTAAGTACAAATGTTAGGTTAGGTTATGTTAGGTTAGGTTGCGAGGTGTCTGGTAGTGCGATCGCCAATCTGCCTGCCAAGCGTGGCGATTACGGCACGCGAGAGGCCTATGTCCAGCAGTGGACTACTGCAAGCTGTTATGTGTGTACGTTATATAAGTGTAATGTATAAGTCGAAAGTAACATAAGCTTTTGTCGGTGCAGCATCTAAGTAAGTAAGCTTAGTTGTGTAACAGCCTTCGACTAAATGCTGCCCCCTGCGGCTCTTCTCGCGGTTTTGTAGTTAACGCGAAACCCTAATTATTGTTTCTAAAATAATGCTAGCCTTAGTTGCACCTTACAACATCAGCTACCGCCAGTGAAAGTTACGTCAAAATCGGTCCAGACGTTTCAGGTGTCTGTCCGTTTGTTCCGGCTAATCTCTGAGACGGCTAGACCGATTTCAACGGGACTTACACTGGCAGAAAGCTGATTTTTTTGTGGCGTAACGTGGGATCGTAGGCTACTTTTTATTTTAGAAACATATTCTATATTCCTCCAATACAGAGGTAGACAGAAGTCTAGACGATTAAATCCTTCCGACCCACCTTTCACCGAAGATTTTGGGACAACGTGACAGGTAGCGACGACCTTATCGTTGTTTTTGCGTAGATTGTTAAAGAAATAAAACAGTTAAAACATGTCAGTTTCCATTTATTATAAAAATATAACACAATACAACAAATTATTAGTAAATTTCTTAGTTCGGAAAGGACATAGTTTTGATTAGAGTTTCAGCTCAATTTCAATATAGCATCGCATCGTTCGTGACTAGATCCAGGGCTCCCAATTGGACCTGGTGACGCCGAGGACGTGTGGTCCGTGCAGTGGCGCAGCAGCTCGGATACCTGGCGAGGAACGTGCAATTATCTTAACGTTTTAAATGTTTATATATCATTTAGAATATTAATTATGTCATGGTTAGGAACTAGATATCAGTTACGTAACAAAGTGCTCTGATATATCCTGTTATTCACATCCATTCATCTTTACGAGTATATTATCTTAACCGGTGTTAGGAGCTAGCCCAAACAAAACGAGCTAATCCTGCAAGTGATACTGATATCACAGAACGGGCTCTACCGATTTCAGTGATACTATTCATTGTGTTATAGTGCTACGAACGCGGTTAGTTTGAGTATATACATAAAAAACTGCCTATGAATGTCCATTTCGGGATTGATTCTACAGGCTTCTCGTGATCATTCAGGCCGATTGTCGATCGCTTTGTCACCAGTTTGCTCATTTTAATCTGGTATTTTTCGAGATAGGTAGGGTAGGTAGGGTAGGTAGGGCTCTCCCTCTGTCGCCTCTCGAGACACTCACGGACAGAGAGGATTCGTATGCACATGTAAATCATCAACCCCTAGCTTCGAAGGCGGGGTCGCTAGCAACTAAGCTACGGTCAGTTTGTGACCTGCTCCTCCACGCTGCAGCTGCGCCGCGTCCAGGGAGTGGGCGCTGCCCCTCCCGCCGCGCACCAGCCCCGGAACTGCGACAGCCGTCAAGTGCCGACGTACATAAGTACTTAGAGGTGCCTTCCTGGCTCAATCAAGAAAGTCACGATAGCCAATCTTTAATCTTGAAACTACTTGAAGTTGTTATAAGTTTAAATCCTAGAAACTTCTAACTCTGCCCTCACTGTACATCTTACAAGTAGCTACTTATCTCTGTTTTAATAATGTTAATGTTGAAAGATACACGAAAACGCATAATAAGTATGAGATTGCGATATCTATATGTACACTGGTGTGCATGTGATAATGTTAGTAAAATGAGTGTAATTTGCGTATATGACAGGTCATATTCAATAATAAAATACTAAAAAGTATAAAACATCAAAATCTCAATATATTTAAACAGAAACATACATCTAAAGATGGTAGACCAATCGATAAATGTTGTCATTCAATAAATGACCTTTCATTTAACAAAGTGTAATCGCGGTTATCTCATGTGACATGTACTTCTTATCATGATCATCGTCATCATAACAGTCTAACAGAAGTCTACTGCTGAACATACGCCTCTCCTAAGGATCGCCACATAGAAAGGTCCTGTGTCATTTGCACCTGACGTCGACTTCCCGCAATGTTCTGCAGGTCGTCGCAGCATCTTGGTGAGACATTCTAATACAGACAGTTGTATAATCATTGACTAAGAAAGATATATTAATTAATAATAATACAAAATTAAATAAGTAAAGAATTCATTAATTAAATTTAAGAATCTATTAGTTAATTTATAATATATAATATATATATATATATATATATATATATATATATCAACAAAAATCAAATTGCTATATACTCTTTCAAGATGTGTAAATATTTTAAGAACCTTTAAATGGGAATTTTATATTCTTTTCTCCAATATGTACATATACAAGCAAATAAATAAATAAATAAATACGTTAATATGACACCTAGAACTGAGGTGATCGTGCCCGACTAATGTCTAGGAAAAGAGTTAATATTGTATTTCTAACATTATAAAAATTTCTTTCGCCTGTTTTATCTCCGCTAGAGATAGACTCTGTGTCGATAGACGAATTTAAATTCTTACTCCAATGAATAAATACACAAATACTGTTGTCAAGGGTCACGACAAATCAAAATCAAACTTAGACTTCAATAAATGTTTATTGATCCATACTAACAACATTAATTAAAATATGAAAACAAATGTAGTTTTTAATTGTATGTTGCGTCTAACATCAAACATGGTTGCAGCATCGAATAACCCCGGCTAGTTTGTCAATACAACATCCCTTTGGGGTCAATGTTAAAATAATATTTTTACATTAGAAATATTATTAAAAGTACCATTTTAATAAATAGGTTGAATATTAATTTAAATTAAATGTTTCACTATTAATTTATAAAAATATCTATTAAAACTTAGTAAATTATAATTGACCGTTTAACTTGAACACTGAACATCTTTCAAAACAACGTCTCTTTTAAAACCAATGTTAAGATAGTATTATTATATAAGAAATCTTATTACAACAAATATCACTGTTTTTATAAATAGCCTCAGCATATTAAAATTAAACATTAAAAACAATGGATTTATAATTATCCATTAAAACTATGTAAATATTAATTAACGCAGAAGCTATGAACACTGAAAATTAGACAAAACAATATCTCTTTTAGGCTTATGTTAAAATATACTATTAGACACATGGCCATAAATGGCCTTAGTTACATTTGATTGAATAATTAAGTATGAATTTGTAATTATATCTCAAGGCTCCTTTTAACATTAATTAACTCAACAATACATAATGTGTAGAAAACATACATTGATAGGTTGAAAATCACATACGTGGGTAATGACAGGTAGCGATTTGCTTGTCGTTGTTTTTGCGTAGATTGTTAAAGAATAAAACAGTTAAAACATGTCATTGCTTCCATTTATTATAAAATATAACACAATACAAATTATTAGTAAATTAGTCTTAGTTCGGAAAGGACATAGTTTTAATTAGAGTTTCAGCTCACCTCAATATCGCATCGCATCGTTCGTGACTAGATCCAGGGTCAATTGACCTGGTGACGCTGAGACGTGGGGTCCGTGCAGCAGCTCGGATACCTGGTGAGAACGTGCAATTATCTTAACGTTTTAAAATGTTTATATATCATTTAGGAATACATCTGGCGTCATGTTAGAACTAGATATCAGCTACCTAACAAAGTGCTCTCGATATATCCTGTTGGTTCAGCATCCATTCACATCTTTACGAGTATATTATCTTAACCGGTGTTAGAGTTGTGCCCAAAAAATGAGCTAATCCTGCAGTGATAGCTGATACAGAACGGGCTCTCACTGGGATTTCAGTGATACTATTCATTGTGTTAGGAAAAGGCCGAACGCGGTTAGTTTGAGTATATACATAAAAACAGCCTATGAATGTCCATTTCAGGATTGATTCTACAGGCCATGATCATTCAGGCGGATTGTCGATCGCTTTGTCACCAGTTTGGCTCATTTCTAACTGGCATTTTCGAGATAGGTAGGGTAGGTAGGGCTCTCCCTCTGTCGCCTCGAGACACTCACGGACAGAGAGGATTCGTATGCATGATGTAAATCATCAACCCCAGCTTCGAAGGCGCTGCTAGCAACCGTTACGGGTCAGTTTGTGACCTGCCTCACGCTGCGTCACGATAGCCAATCTTTAATCTGAAACTACTTGAATTTGTTATAAGTTTAAATCCTAGAAACTTCTAACCTGCCCTCACTGTACATCTACAAGTAGCTACTTATCTCTGTAATAATGTTAATGTTGAAAGATACACGAAACGCATAATAAGTATGAGATTGCGATATCTATATGTACACTTGGTGTGCATGTGATAATGTTAGTAAAATGAGTGTAATTTGCGTATATGATAGGTCATATTCAATAATAAAATACTAAAAAAAGTATATAAAACATCAAAAATCTCAATATATTTGGGGAACAGAAAACATACATCTAAAGATGGTAGACCAATCGATAAATGTTGTCATTCAATAAATGACCTTTCATTTAAACAAAGTGTAATTCGTAACATCTCATGTGACATGTACTTTATCATGATCATCGTCATCAACAGAAGTCTACTGCTGAACATACGCCTCCTAAGGATCGCCACATAGAAAGGCGTCCTGTGTCATTTGCACTATCGACTTCCCGCAATGTTCTGCAGGTCGTCGCAGCATCTTGCGGGAGACATTCTAATACAGACAGTTGTATAATTTATTGATCAAGAAAGATATATTAATTAATAATAATACAAAATTAAATAAGTAAAGAATTCATTAATTAATTCTAAAGAATTCATTAGATAATTTATAATATACTTAATATAATATACTTTATAGAAATATGTATATAGATATATAGACAAAAATCAAACTGCCACAATGTATGTACATACAAGCAACAAATAAATAAATACGCTACGCGACACCTAGAACTGAGGTGATCGTGCCCGACTAATGTCTAGGAAAAGTTAACATTGTATTTCCAACATTATAAAATTTTCGCCTGTTTTATCTCCGCTAGATAGACTCTGTGTCGATAGACGAATTTAAGTTCTTATTTCAATGAATAAACACAATACACTCTGGGTTGTCGAAATCAAACTTAGACTCTCAACAAACGTTTATTGATTCATACTGGTCAAGAGCTGAACAGGCCGAGGCGAATGTAGTTTTAATCAGGCGTCAAACAGCTGCGTGGCCGGTTAGTCGGTCATATCTTTGCCATCGCCAAAATACATACGAACACACAGCGGCTCATTTTGAAGTCGAATGTTACCACCAACAGCCAATTATCAATTTGCCAATTGTCTATTAACTTTGTAATATGATCATTAATATTGCAACGTCCTTTAAACCATCGCCAAGACATAGCACAGGGCCCTGGTTGAGCAACGTTTATCAGCCTCAGTACCAACAACGGATTTCCATAACTGTCCATTTGTACCATAAACAATTGGTTCAATATTAGCGAATTATTAGATAATATTCTTTTTAGTTATGGTAAACAATATTGAATATTAGTGAGTTTAAGCCTTGTTGGCTTGATTGAATATATATTTAGTATTGGTGTTAAGCTCTCTTTAATACACTAACCCAACAATACATACGAAACATACATTAATAGGTTGAAAATCACATACACTGCACTGATGTCTCACATGTGTAAGTAGCAAACTCACTTGTGTTATGAATAAGAAACAACGAATGGGCCACAAATACCCAGTCCCGAGACATGTAGAAAAGTAGATTTACTTTAAGATTTTCCCTTTATCTATATGCCCCAAGGAATATCATCATAGATGCCCCAAGGAATAATACCCGTCCTAAGTACAAATGATAGGTTAGGTTTGGCGCTAGGTTAGTTGCGAGGTGTCTGGTAGTGCGATCGCCAATCTGCCCGCCAAGCGTGGCGATTACGGCACGCGAGAGGCCTATGTCCAAAGGGTGCGGACTACTGCAAGCCGCGTTATGTGTACGTTATATAAGTGTAATGTATAAGTCGAAAGTAAATATGTTTTTCTGAAAGTGTTACATCTAAGCAAGTGTTTAGTTGTGTAACAGCCTCGACAAATGTTGCCCTGCGGCTCTTCTCGTGGTTTTGTAGTTGGGTCGCGAAACCCTAATTATTGCTTTTTTACCCTAATTATTGCTAGCCTTAGTTACACCTTACAACATCAGTTACCGCCAGTGAAAGTCCTGTCAAAATCGGTCCAGATGTTTCAGGTGTCTGTCCGTTTGTTCCGGCTAATCTCTGAGACGGCAAACTGATTTCAACGGACTTGCTAATCGGCAGAAAGCTGATTTTTTGTGGCGTAACGTGAGATCGTAGGCTACTTTTATTTTGTGGAAACATATTCACAGAGCCCCTCCAATACAGAGGTTGAGGAAGTCTAGACGATTAAACCTTCCGGACCTGTTCACCGAAGATTTTGGGACAACGACAGGTAGCGACGAGCTTGTCGTTGCTTTTGCGTAGATTGTTAAATAGAAATAAAACAGTTAAATTACGCTTCGCTCATTTATTATAAAAATATAACACAATACAAATTATTAGTAAATTAGTCTTAGTTCGAAAGGATATGTTTTAATTAGAGTTTCAGCTCAATTTCCTCAATATCACATCGCATCGTCTTGTGACTAGATCCAGGGCTCTGTCCGGTGAGTGTCCTTGAGAGGCGACAGAGGGAGAGCCCTACCTACCCTATCTATCCCGAAAATACCAGATTAAAATGAGCAACCGGTGACAAAGCGATCGACAATCCGCCTGAATGATCGCGAGAAGCCTGTAGAATCAATCCTGAAATGGACTTTCATAGGCTGTTTTTATGAATATACTCAAACCAACCGCGTTCGTAGCACTTACATATAACACAATGAATAGTAATACTGAAATCGGTAGAGCCTGTCTGTGATATCAGTAGTATCACTTGCAGGATTAGCCTGGCCTTTGTTAGGGCTAGCTCCTAACACCGGTTACATAATATACTCAAAGATGTGAATGGATGGGAATATGAGATACATCGTGAGCACTTTAGTTACGTAACTGATATATTCAGCCCCAACCATGACATAATTAATATTCTAAATGATATATAAACATTTAAAACGTTAAGATATTTGCAATGCCCTCGCCAGGTATCCGAGCTGCTGCGCCACTGCACGGACCCCCACGTCCTCGGCGTCACCATATAGGTCCAATTTGGGAGCCCTGGATCTAGTCACGAACGATGTGATGTGGACATTGAAATTGAGCTGAAACTCTAATTAAAACTATGTCCTTTCCCGAACTAAGACTAATTTACTAATAATTTGTTGTATTGTGTTATATTTTTATAATAAAATGTAAAACTGACATGTTTTTAACTTGTTTTATTTCTTTAACACCCATGCAAAACAACGACAAGCTCGTCGCTACCTGTCACGTTGTCCCAAAAATTCGGTGAAAGGTGGTTTGGAAGGATTTAATCGTTCAGACTCTGTCAACCCTGTAATAGAATATATATGTAAATATGTTTCTAAAATAAAAGTAGTCACGATCTCACGCGTTACGTTATTAAAACAGTTGTTAGCAAGTCCTGTTGGAATCGGCTGCCGTCTCAGATTAGCCGGAACAAACGGACACAGACACTGGAAACGTCTGGACGATTCTTTGACGGGACTTTCACTTGGTAGCTGATGTTGTAAGGTGTAACCAAGGCTAGCAATAATTAGGTAAAAACAATAATTAGGGTTTCGCGTTAACTACAAAACCGCGAGAAGAGCCGCAGGGGCAGCATTTAGTCGAAGGCTGTTACAATAACCAAGCTTCTACTTAGATGCTGCACCGACAAAAGCTTATGTTACTTTCGACTTATACATTACACTTATATAACGTACACATAACAGCTACAACAGTCCACTGCTGGACATAGGCCTTGCGCCGTGTAATCCACGCTTAGGCAGATTGGCGATCGCACCCTACCAGACACCTCGCAACCCAACTCCAACATAACCTAACCTATCATTTGTACTTTAGGACGGTATTATTCCTTAAAGTATCTTTACGATATTATTCCTGGGTGCTATAGACTAAAGGAAAATCTTAAAGATGGTGACCAATCGATAAATGTTGTCATTCAATAAATGACCTTTCATTTAACAAAGTGTAATTGCAATATCTCATGTGACATGTACTTCTTATCATGATCATCGTCATCATAACGATGATCTAACAGAAGTCTACTGCTGAACATACGCCTCTCCCTAAGGATCGCCATGAAAGGTCCTGTCATTTGCGCCATCGACTTCCCTGCAATGTTCTGCAGGTCGTCGCAGCATCTTGAGACATTCATACAGACAGTTGTATAATCATTGACTAAGAAAGATATATTAATTAATAATATTAAAATTAAATAAGTAAAGATTCATTAATTTAAAATTCATTAGATAATTTATAATATACTTAATATAATATACTTTATAGAAATATGTATAGATATATAGACAAAATAAATTGCTATATATACTCTTTCAAAGGTGTGTAAATATTTTTAAAACTTCAAATGGGAATTTTATATTCTTTTCTACAATGTATGTATATACAAGCAAATAAATAAATAAATACGTTAATATGACACCTAGAACTGAGGGTGATCGTGCCCGACTAATGTCTAGGAAAAAGTTAACATTGTATTTCCAACATTATAAAATTTCTTTTCGCCTGTTTTATCTCCGCTGAGAGAGATAGACTCTGTCGATAGACGAATTTAAGTTCTTATTTCAATGAATAAATACACACATTCTGTCGAAATCAAGCTTGACTTCAATAAATGTTTATTGATCCATACTAACAACATTAATTAAAATATGAAAACAAATGTAGTTTTTTTAATTGTATTTGCGTCTAACATCAAACATGGTTGCAGCATCTGAATACCCCGGCTAGTTTGTCAATACAACAACATCCCTTACCCAAGCCAGCCAAAATAATATTTTACATTAGAAATATTATTAAAAGTACCATTTTTTATAAATAGGCGAATATTAATTTAAATTAAATGTTTCACTATTAATTTATACAATTATCATTAAAACTTTATGAAACTATAATTGACCGTTAACTTGAACACTGAACATCTTTCAAAACAACGTCCTTTTAAAAACCAATGTTAAGATAGTATTATTATATAGAAATCTTATTACAAATGCTGTTTTTTTATAAATAGCCTCAGTATATTAAAATTAAATATTAAAAAAAACAATGGTTATAACTATCCATTAAAAACTATGTAAACGTTAATTAACGCAATAGCTATGAACACTGAAAAATTAGACAAAACAATATATCTCTTTTTGAAACATGTTAAAATACCATTGGACACATGGCCATAAATGGCCTTAGTTACATTTGGATTGAATAATTAAGTATGAATTTAATTATATCTCAAGGCTCTCTTAACATTAATTAACTTAACAATACATACGTAGAAACATACATTAATAGGTTGAAAATCATACATTGCACCGATGTCTCATGCGTAAAGTAGCAAACTCACTTGTGTTATGGAATAGAGAAACGAATGGGCCTAAACCCAGTCCCGAGACATGTAGAAAAAAAGTAGATTTACTCTTTAAGATTTTCCCTTTAGTCTATATGCCCCAAGAATAATATCATCATAGATGCCCCAAGGAATAATACCCGTCCTAAGTACAAATGATAGGTTAGGTTATGTTAGGTTAGGTTGCGGTGTCTGGTAGTGCGATCGCCAATCTGCCTGCCAAGCGTAGCGATTACGGCACGCGAGAGGCCTATGTCAGCAGTGGACTGCAAACTGTTAAGTGTGTACGTTATATAAGTGTAATGTATAAGTCCGAAAGTAACATAAGCTTTTGTCGGTGCAGCATCTATAAGTAAGTAAGCAGTTGTGTAACAGCCTTCGACTAAATGCTGCCCCTGCGGCTCTTCTCGCGGTTTTGTAGTTAACGCGAAACCCTAATTATTGTTTTTTTTACCTAATTATTGCTAGCCTTAGTTACCTTACAACATCAGCCGCCAGTAGAGGTCCGGTAAAATCGGTCCAGACGCACGTTTCAGTGTCTGTCCGTTTGTTCCATTCATCTCTGGGAACCGATTTCAGGGACTTACGCACAACTGATTTTTTGTCGGCGTAACGTGAGATCGTGAGCTGCTGTTTTTGAAACATATTCACATATATTCCTCCAATACAGGGGTTGACAGAAGTCTAGACGATTAAATCCTTCATTACCTTTCACCGAAGATTTTGGGACAACACGTGACAGGTAGCGACGACTTGTCGTTGTTTTGCGTAGATTGTTAAAGAAATAAAACAGTTAAAACATGTCGATTTCCATTTATTATAAAAATATAACACAATACAACAAATTATTAGTAAATTATCTTAGTCTGAAAGGATTATTAGTTTTAATTAGAGTTTCAGCTCACCTCAATATCACATCGCATCGTCTGTGACTCAGATCCAGGGCTCTGTCCGTGAGTGTCTCAGGAGTGCCACAGAGGGAGAGCCCTACCCACCTCACCATCTCGAAAAATACCCAGATTTAAATGAGCAACCCAAGCATGCTGATCCATGTCCGCCCTGAATGACCACAGGAGAAGCCTGTAGAAACTCAATCCTGAAAATGGACTTCCCTCATAGTCGTTTTTATGAATATACCTTTCAAACTTGAACCGCGTTCGGTGCAGCACTATAACAGTACAATGAATAGTATCACTGAAATCGGTAGAGCCCAACGACACTGCATCACCTGGTGATTAGCTCATTTTGTTTAGGCCAGCCCCAACACCCTGTTAAGATAATATGCTCGTAAGATGTGAATGGATGGGAATAACAGGATATCAGGAGTACTTGTTACGTAACTGATACATCTAGTTCCCAACCATGACATAATTAATATTCTAAATGATATATGCAAACATTTAAAACGTTAAGATATTTGCACGTTCCTCGCCAGGTATCCGAGCTGCTGCGCCACTGCACGGACCCCACGTCTCGGCGTCACCAGGTCCAATTGGGAGCCCTGGATCTAGTCACGAACGATGCGATGTGATATTGAAATTGAGCTGAAACTCTAATTAAAACTATGTCCTTTCCGAACTAAGACTAATCTCTCCCATTAATAATTTGTTGTATTGTGTTATATTTTATAATAAATGTAAACTGACATGTTTTAATCAAGTTTTATTTTAACAATCTACGCAAAACAACGACAAGCCTGTCGCTACTAACAATAAGCGTCCCACCCCAGAAAGGTGTGGGTTTGAAGGATTTAAATTCACTTCTGTCAACCTCTGTATTGGGGAATATATGTGGAATATGTTTCTAAAATAAAAAAGTAGCTCTGATGATCCTCACGTTACGCCACAAAAAATCGTTTTCGTTAGCGTAAGTCCCTGAAATCGGTTGCCGTCTCAGAGATTAGCCGGAACAAACGGACAGACACCTGAAACGTCTGGACCGGATTTTGACGGACTTTCTACTGGCGGTACTGATGCTGGGTAAGGTGTAACCAAGGCTACAACAATTAGGGTAAAAAATGGCCAATTAGGTTTCGCGTTAACTACAAAAAACCGCGAGAAGAGCCGCAGGGGCAGCATTTAGTCGAAGTCGTTACACAACCAAGCTTACTTCTACTTAGATGCTGCACCGACAAAAGCTTATGTTACTTTCTGACTTCATACATTACACCTCCTATATAACGCGCCACATAACAGCTTGCAACAGTCCACTGCTGGACATAGGCTCTCATGCGCCGTAATCGCCACGTTTGGCAGGCAGATTGAGATCGCACTACCAGACACCGCAACCTAACCTAACATAAATTTAACCTATCATTTGTACTTAGGACGGTATTATTCCCTGGGGCATCTTTTTGATGATATTATTCCTTGGGCATATAGATCAAAGGAAAATCTAAAGAGTAAATCTACTTTTCTACATGTCTCGACTGGGTATTTGTGGCCATTCGTTGTTTCTTATTCCATAACACAGTGAAAGTTTACATTTACGCATGAGACATCGGTCTCATGCGTAAGTAGCAAACTTGTAATGTATGTGATTTTCAACTCATCAATGTTTCTACTGCATGTATTGTTGTTAATTAATGTTAAGAGAGCCTTGAGATATAATTACAAATTCATACTTAATTATTCAATCCAATGTAACTAAGGCTATTTATGGCCATGTGTCCAAGTATTTTAACATAAGCTCAAAAAGAGATATTGTTTTGTCTAATTTTCAGTGTTCATAGCTATTGCGTTAATTAATGTTTACATAGTTTTAATGGATAGTTATAAATCCATTGTTTTCTTAATATTTAATTTTAATATACTGAGGCTATTTATAAAAACAGTATTTGTAATAAGATTTTATATAATAACAATACTATTCTTAATATTGGTTTTAAAAGGGACGTTGTTTTGAAAGATGTTCAGTGTTCAAGTTAAACGGTCAATTATAGTTTACAAAGTTTTAATAGATAATTGTATATAAATTAATAGTGTAAACATTTAATTTAAATTAATATTCGGCCTATTTATAAAATGGTACTTTAATATTTCTAATGTAAAAATATTATTTTAACATTGGCTTAAAGGATGTTGTATTAGACAAACTAGCTGGGGGTATTCGATGCTGCAACCATGTTTGATGTTAGACGCAACATACAATTAAAAACTACATTGTTTTCATATTTTAATTAATGTTGTTAGTATGGATCAATAAACATTTATTGAAGTCTAAGTTTGATTTTGATTTGTCTGACCCTTGACAACAGAATGTGTGTATTTATTCATTGAAATAAGAACTTAAATTCGTCTATCGACACAGAGTCTATCTCTAGCGGAGATAAAACGAGCGAAAAGAAATTTTATAATGTTGGAAATACAATATTACTTTTTCCTAGACATTAGTCGGGCACGATCACCTCAGTTCTAGGTGTCATATTAACATGTTATTTATTTATTTGCTTGTGCATACATTGGAGAAAAGAATATAAATTCCCATTTGAAGTTCTTAAAAAATATTTACACACCTTGAAGAGTATATAGCAATTTGATTTTTGTTGATATATATACATATTTCTATAAGTATGTTATATTAAGTATATTATAAATTATCTAATGAATTCTTTAAATGAATTAATAGATTCTTTACTTATTTAATTTTGTATTATTATTAATTAATATGTCTTTCTTAGTCAATGATTATACAACTGTCTGTATTGAATGTCTCCCGCAAGATGCTGCGACGACCTGCAGAACATTTGCGGGAAGTCGATGAGTGCAGGCTGGGACCTTTCTATGGCGATCCTTAGGAAGGCGTATGTTCAACAATGAACTTCTGTTAGACTGTTATGATGACGATGATCATGATAAAGTACATGTCACATGAATATTGCAATTACGCTTTAGTGGCCGGTCATTTATTGAATGACAACTTGTTATCGATTGGTCTCCATCTTTAGATGTATGTTTCTGTTTAAATATATTGAAGTTTGATGTTTTATACTTTTTAGTATTTTATTGAATATGACCTGTCATATACACCAAATTACACTCATTTTACTAACATTATCACATGCACCAGATGTACATGAATGTCGCAATCTCATACTTATTATGCGTTTCGTGTATCTTTCAACATTAACATTATTAACACAGAGATAGTA
>JAGSMR010000619.1:0-40302 GCA_029286605.1 Sericinus montela | reverse complement strand
AATATACTTATTTGTTTTGAATATTCTGTTTAATTTATACTTGGTAATGACCCCTGCTATTCCAGCTAAATATGGCGAGTTTGAATCTCGGGCCGAGATGAACGCGCTACTGACATGAATGTTTGTATTCGAGTCATAGATTTTATACGTAGGTAGATTTAAGACATAAAGACGGCGACGGGCTCTCTACCTGTCATGTTGTCCCTGAAAATAGCATCGGTGGAAGGTGGGTCGAAGGGACTTATTTGTCTAGACTAGACTTCTTTCTACCCCTGTATTGGGAATGGCGTGGAGATATTTTTATAGTATATTTTTATATAAATGAATTGCGTGAAGGTAGATATGTAGGAGCAGTCAAAAGTTTTTATATATGAATATTTATTGAAGTAAATATATACGAGTATGTAATAATATTATTATACACTAATAGCGAGATAGGCTCACCACTTGTCTCATTGTCCCAAATAAGCTTCTGGTGAAAAGTGTGTCGAAAGTACTTCACTATTTAGACCTCTGCCTACTCCTGTATAGAGATTGCGAAGAAGCTTTATTTGGCTAGTATAAGATTATTAATTGATTAAACAAAATATAAATGGATTTTGATGATATTACAAATTACATTAATAACAAAATTTTCATTTTTATTATTATAAAATAGAAAATATGGAAAACATCACATACATTGCTCTGATCCCAAACAAAATAGCTGCAGCACATGTGCTATGATGAAGGTACCACAAACACCCGACCTGATAAAATGTAGAAAAAGTGTTTTCTACTTTGACCCGACTGGGCATCGAACACGGGACCTCAGAGACTTTGGAACCACAAATATACTTATTTGTTTTGAATATTCTGTTTAATTTATACTTGGTAATGACCCTGCTATTCCAGCTAAATATGGCGAGTTTGAATCTCGGGCCGAGATGAACGCGCTACTGACATGAATGTTTGTATTCGAGTCATAGATTTTTATACGTAGGTAGATTTAAGACATAAAGACGGCGACGGGCTCTCTACCTGTCATGTTGTCCCGAAAATAGCATCGGTGGAAGGTGGGTCGAAGGGACTTATTTGTCTAGACTAGACTTCTTTCTACCCCTGTATTGGGAATGGCGTGGAGATATTTTTATAGTATATTTTTTATATAAATGAATTGCGTGAAGGTAGATATGTAGGAGCAGTCAAAAGTTTTTATATATGAATATTTATTGAAGTAAATATATACGAGTATGTAATAATATTATTATACACTAATAGCGAGATAGGCTCACCACTTGTCTCATTGTCCCAAATAAGCTTCGGTGAAAAGTGTGTCGAAAGTACTTCACTATTTAGACCTCTGCCTACTCCTGTATAGGAGATTGCGAAGAAGCTTTATTTGGCTAGTATAAGATTATTAATTGATTAAACAAAATATAAATGGATTTTGATGATATTACAAATTACATTAATAACAAAATTTTCATTTTTATTATTATAAAAATAGAAAATATGGAAAACATCACATACATTGCTCTGATCCTTACTTTAGTAGCAAAAGTACATGTTTTGTGGAATCGGAATCAAAGAATATACGCAAACATCCACACTTGTGACAATATAGAAAAAATAGTTTACTATATTTACCCGTCCGTGTATCAAACCCATCAGAGCTGGCTACACCTAGAATACCGTAGACATGCTACGCCACTCGTTCAATTATACATTTTGCGCTACATCTAGTCCTATAGAAATACATTTTCGGGGTAATAAACTTTTCAAATATATGCCAATGAAATCACTGACGGCAAACATCTTTCAAACAGACAGTTTATGTATCAACGTCTTATGCGGTACATCTGCAATCAATATAGAAATAATGATTGATGAGTCTACGCTACAGATAAGACATTAATGCTAAAGTGTTTCAACGCGATACCTGATGATTTATTGATGTTTATTTTAAGTGAAAATATTTATTAATTGAAATTGGTTTGAAAGGACAGTCGCCGTATTTACTAACCAACGATGTTAATCGTACATAAGTTTTTGGCACGTGCCTACGTCTTGGTGATCGAAATCGGGTCTCTTGAATCGAATTCTAATCAACCACTCAGCTATAGTGACTTTACATGTTGTCCCAAAATGAGCTTCGGTAAGATGTGGGTCGAAAGGATTAAATTATCAAGACCTCTGGCTATGACTGTTTTACGAAATGTGTGAAATAATGATATGTGCATTTATTTATTTTATATTACATTTATCTGCAATTGTATCAGACGCCGTACAAGTTATCTTGGGTTTTATACGCTGCTGCCTGTCACCGGTAAGTTGAAATTTGGTCTGGTATTTTTTCCTCTGTGTATTTTAGCCAATAATTTAATCCCATACACATACATAACGACCTATGAATATCCTCTGCAAGACAATGATCTCTCCCGTAAAGGATAGTTTGGCTGGGTGATAAATTTAACTTCTTACATCGAGAAATGAAGAGTTCCCAAGTGAATCTCGATTTAAATCGCGGAGAAATGTGATAAATAAATACATAGATAGGAGCATCACGTACGTAGCTCCGATCCCAAAGCAAGTAGCTAAAATACGTGTTATGGAATCAGAAACGAATGGATCACAAACACTCAGACACGAAACAATGTAGAAAAAACGATTTTCTACATCGACCCGTCCAAGAATCGATCGGGACCTCAGACATGGCGATGTCAATTTTAGTTCGATCCTAGTTAAACGTAGCCCGAGGCAAAGTAAAAGCTTTGCTGTAAGTGCCTTTGCTCTAAATCCAATAGACGGGGGAAAGAAAACGAATGCTTTAATTGCTTTTCTGGAACGGAATTGAGAAAATTGAAATAAGAAATACAATTTAAATGCCTTTAAGTTTCATTTTAAATTCGTAAATTCAAGTACAACGGCGACACACAAGTAATTTTTTTATGTCCTTTCAACCATAGACATTTTTGGTAGACGAAACAGGAGATGAGTCTGTCGCCGTCTTTATGACCAAGCCATCGAAATAAAACGTTCATAAGTTTTCAAAAAACACCCATTGCTTCGAGCCTAATACCGAATGGGAATCGATTTTGGGTCTCTTGACACGCTTCCGATCACCAAACCACTGAGAAATCGTGATTTATACTGTTATATTATTAATTATTTATATTACATTTGTCTTGTGGTTTTGAAGTAAGAATAATCACATACTTTCATCCCTCAGGTATAGTAAGAGACTAAGAGAAAAGTCTTTAAAATACAGTTGGCTACCAACAGATGGCAGGACAACGACCTCGAAAAATACTAAATAAATTTTCAACAACCCGGTGACGGGCAGCAGTGTCTAAGTTGTAAAATATTTGGTACTGCGATCGCCAATCCGCTTGTCAAGCGCGGCGTTATGGCAAATCCTCCCATATCTAAGAGTACGATGACATACAGTGGATTTCAAAAGGCCGATATGAATTAATGTATTTAGATAGTATCGTTGGCTTGATGACAAAGATGGTTCAGGCTCGTGGTGAACCTGTCGGCATCTTGTCACGTCCCAAAAAACCTACGCAGAAATGTAGGGTGTGATTAAATTGTAAAGTGTAATGCATGAAGATATTTATTAATCTTATTTTAAAGGAACAAATAAGAAATATCTCTGTAGTAATGAATTACCGCAACAAAACGCCTTAGAAAACAATTCAAACTTTTCCACAAACGTCGAGTTACTAAATCTTTTTTATAATCCCGTCGTTATCCCCGGTAAACACTAAGCAGGTTAAGTAGGGTGTACTTACAGTAAATAAAGTTAATGAAGTAATAAATTAAAGGCAATATTACCAACATCAAATTATTTTAATCCCTAAATGCCAAGTCCAAAAGCCGCTAAAATCGCTATAATTACTTGAATTCATTATTTATTGTCACTCGTTTTGCAACACTGAGGAGTTGAGAGCTCTCGACAGTTTATCCATTTCGATGTATGATAGATCCTTTTAAAAATAGGTTTTATAATATTCTGTTAATGGTCCAAATTCATCTTAGTTTTATTTATTTGTTTAATTTATTCATTCAGTCACGATAACCTAGTGTTTGTATGATCGGGATTGGATACAAGAGACCTGTGTTTGATCCCAAGGTAGACCGGTAGTAATGGGTTTATTTCCAGAATTTATGAACTATTTCTGTCGTTGGTATCGAAATAAAGACGGCGCCGGGCCCTCCACTTATCACAAAAAATGTCTTGGACGGTGGGTCGAAAGGACCTGGCTAGATTTCTGTCTGTTCCACACACACATATATACATATAGTGATGCCTCTTTCCCAGCGTAAAGGTAGGCAGAGACCACTTCTTTCTACTTGCTACGATCTTTACATACGTGTTTCGCTTCATCCACTTTCATTATTCCCATCATACATGCTCTTCGGTTTAGGGTACTCTTGACCGGGCCTTTTTTCATGACGTCCCTTATTTGGTCTCGGAACGTCCGCCTAGGTCTTCTCCTTCCTACACTTCCATTTACTGAGTGTATATACACCTTACACAATTTTTTCGTCAATTTTTGTTTCGTTTTGTAAGTATATATAATTGTAATGCGAAATACAATTATACATACTTACATTATTCCATTGTTTCTTTTATAATAGCACTGTAATATTTAGGCGATCTTTACAATTACAATTTGAAACGGCGCCCTTGTCTTTTGATTTATAACACTCATAAATTTTAATCATTGCTCCATTGTTGTGCGAAATCAGTGGTGAAACGAAAACTAAGGCAATTAAGAACGTGATGTTTTGTATTGCGACGTTTAGTGTCTGAGCATGGCCTGGAAATTTATATAGTTAAGAAATGTTTATAAACGGTAACAAATTTAATAAAAAAATATATTCACAACATTCAAGACAGAGTTATAAATCGTATATTTATCGTATATAAAGTTTTTTAAAAACTACATTAGTACGAGCTTACCACCTGTTGATCAAACTTGGGTTTCTTGGCTTGGATTCCGATCACAAAACCTTTAAAATTCTTTTTTTTTACTTCTTTTGTTAGTCTATCGTGACTAACAAAAGAATTTTAGTTAATTAGTACTAATTAAAGATAGACTGGTACAGAATGCCTGTAGGCATAAGGTCCGTCATTTTGTAAATTTTTTATGTGTGCAAATAAAGTTTAAATAAATAAATACTAGTCTAGTTCGTAGTGATTTCTTTTTCGAGGCTGAAGCTTGTGGATCTGAGTTCCGCTACAGGCCAACATTTGTGTCA
Organism: Sericinus montela; assembly: GCA_029286605.1. Taxonomy (NCBI): domain Eukaryota; kingdom Metazoa; phylum Arthropoda; class Insecta; order Lepidoptera; family Papilionidae; genus Sericinus; species Sericinus montela. The sequence goes on along the minus strand of JAGSMR010000619.1, from coordinate 35,052 downwards.
TGAAGATGAATGTTTTTACTAGAATCAAGGATTATATATATGATGTATAAGGATTAATAAATATTGATCTATCTAGATAAATAAAATAAATGTAAATATCTTTACGCAATTACAAATACAGGGGTAGACAGAGGTCTAGTCTAGACAATTGAGTCCCTTCGACCCACCTTCCACCGAAGATATTTTCGAGACATCGTGATAGGTGGTGAGCCCGTCGCCGTCTTTATGTCCAAGCCAACGATATAATTCGTACATAAGTTTTTGAAAAACTCATAGGTACGAGCCTGCCGCCTTGGGATCGAACTCGGGTCTCTTGACTCGAAGTTTCGACCACTCAACCACTCTGCTATAGTGACTTTTAATTCGATAATAAAAAGTAAATGCATTTTTAAAAAACTCATCTGTATGAGCCTTCGACCAGATTGAACTCGGGTATCTTGATCATCCAACCACACAGCTATCGTGACTTGAACGATATAACTTTCTTAATACACTTTAACTCTCCGCTTGAAAGATTAAAACTCTCACGTCTGGCGCAGCTTAAAGAACCGTTAACGTCTTGTTCTATAATAGTTAATGAAACATTCTAGAAGGAAACGCGTCCGAAAATTGTGGAGCTAGCTCCGCAATTTTCGGACGCGTTTACGCGAAACCTTATTTACGTTATTCTCTTATGTTCAAACTAAAGCTTTTATTTAACAAGATGCGGTGAGATAATTCTTATTAAATAAAAAGCGCGGACTGTTTATAATAATTATTAATTAAAATTTATACAATTTGATAAACCAAAAATATCTTAAAAATTTTAATTATCTAGTAATTTTTAGTCACGATAGCCTAGTGGTTGGGTGGTGGGAATTCAAGTCAAGAGAGTTCGATCCACGGGTGGCAGGCTCGCAGGTGGCATTATTTCGCTGGTTTGGACATAAAGACGGCGACGGGCTCAAGGTCTGTCACGTTGTCCCGAAAATATCTTCGGTGGAAGGTCGGTCGAAGGGATAGGTCCCTTTGTCTAGACTAGACCTCTATTTGTTTATTTTATTTATTAGTAATTTTATTTTTACCTTACACGACAATATGACGAAGGTTCGTCCTATAGTGAATTTTAAACTCTTTAAAAACTGTACTATATTTTGTGTAGATGACAAAGAAATAAAAATGAAAAAATTAATGCAGGGATTAAAATATCCTAGGTGGAAGTTGGGTCAAAAGGACTAATCTGTCCAGACCTCTGTCTACCATTGTATTGGTAATGGCGTGAAGATATATTTTTGTTTATATTTAATAATATATTTTATATTATATTATTAATTATAGAATTTCCTTACAGAAGACCTTAGGAGAGGACCTTCGCCACATTAATATGTGGCGAAGGTCCTCTAAAATCTTCATCAAAATAACTAACAGAACAATAATATTGTTCTGTTGTTAGAGGTGACTAAGGGTAAACCATAAAAATATAATTGGCTGGACTTATGGCAGGATAACTATATAACTAACCAAAATGAAAAACATAGAAGACTCGCAGCTTTTTTTAAGGCGTAAGGTGTCTGTTTTTTTGTTTGAAGCTCAAAGTTGCTCAGTGGGCTATGGAGAGGGCTATGTTGGGTGTTTCTCTGCGTGACAGAATCCGCAACGATGATAGCCGCAGCAGAACAAGGGTAACCGACATAGCCATGAGGATTAGCACGCTAAAGTGGCAATGGGCCGGCCACTTAGCTCGTAGAACGGACAACCGTTGGGGAAGATAAGTTCTCGAGTGGCAGTCTCGTTCTGACAAGCGCAGTGTTGGATGTCCCCCCACAAGATGGAGTGACGACCTGCACAACATTGCGGGAAGTCGATAGATGCAGGTGGCTCGGGATCGTTCTCTATGGAGATTTCCATAGAGAACGATCCCGAGCCACCTGCATTGGGGGAGGCCTATGTTCAGCAGTGGACTGTTGGTAGGCTGTAAAGAAGAAGAAGAAGAAGAAGAAGCAGGTGTCTGTTACAGCCATCGCCCTTCCGCTCGCCAAGCGTGGCGATTATAGCAAATCTTTACTAATGATTTTACAAGCCGTTATGATAATGATGATGTTGATATACAATGTACGATTCAATGACATATCAAATCTCGATAACCTTGAAAATATCCTTTGAAGAAAAGGGTAGCAGATTCGAATCCGGCTAGGGGAAATTATTTGTGTTGTTGTAAACAAAAGACTCATGGATTTACTTCGCATCGCAGCTAGAAATATGTTTAAATCTAGAAATCACCCTACTATACCAAAGCTTTATATGTCTAGATATAGTAGGGTGATTTCTAGATAAGAGAAGATAAAAAAAATTTGTATGTCTGTCTATTTGTTCCGGTTAATCTTTGAAACGGCTTGACCGATTTTAACGAGACTTTTACTGGCAGATTGCTGATTTTATGAGGAGGAAATGATGCTACTTTCATTTTAGAAAAATAATTGGGGTTCCGCGTTGGGTGTTAGACTACGGACAAAGCCGCGAGTGGCAGCCAGTGATGAATAAAACAGAGCCGAATCACATTTACTTTTACGACCTGAAATAACACGTGATTGAATTGTAAATCAAGTCAAAATGTCTTGACTTCCGAGCGGGATTACAGGCAATTTCGTATCCCAATTGGTGAGAAATACTTCTCTTACATTTCCTATGTTAAATGTAATGAAATTCCAAATTTACTTTATCGGAAACATTTCAGAATGTTCAATGAAAAGATATTATATGTTCAACATTATGTGGAACAGAGGATTTCATACCACATATTTCAGATCTACAGGAAAGTTAAATAATCAAATTTTTGTTTAAGATTTTAGTGGAACAGTTTGGACAAGTAAGCAAAGTTACGATAGCCGTGGTTGGGTGATCTGACTTCGAGTTAAAGACCCTAGTTCGATCTTCAGGTGGTGGGCTGGTAACGGTCAGTTTTTTTTAAAACGCATCTAAGATTTATATCGTTGTCTTGGACGTACAGACGGCGATAGGCTCTAATCACTGACAAGGAGTTAATAGTCTGGATCTCTGTCTACCCTAGTATTGGGAATGGTGTGATTAAATTTGTTTTAAGGTTTGCACAGAGTAGCGTTTCGTTAAAAATGTTCCTTTAACGGAATATAACCAAAGGATATAATTTAACCAAAGGATTATTTTTTTTTTTCAATAGATGTACAATATTGAACATAGAACAATTCTATATAGCAAGGGAGAGCTCAACGATTCCCAGGGGTAAAAAAAATCTTCATTCGTTCTAAATATAGGGTAGACAGTGGTCTAAGGACAATGAAGTTATTTTGACCCACGTTCGACTTCGACTTGACCACGAAGACCAAGGGTTATTGTCATTATACACGTTGTATCTAGTATATACTACATACGTCTTAAAGTCAGAAACTAGTGCCGGAAAAAACTGCACAAATTTAATATAACGAATGAAACAATTTTCAACTAGTAACGAGATAACTAATAGTTAGTATATAAGAATTGAAAAATTTGGACATATTTACGGCTACAAGCTCGCCACCTGTCACTTAGTCCCAAAATATGCTCCGATGAAATGATGATCTAAAGGACTAAATTATCTAGACGTCTGGCTACCCCCGCAGCGAGAAATACGTAAAGATACTATTAAATCTAATTTAATAACATGAAGTGTCTCAAGTAGATTATTTTCTCAATTTTCTATTTCATACTAATTCCATTAAAACTTTCCCATTTAAATATTTCATACGAAGCGTCAAGAATTCGCAGAAATGGGACACCATTAATTAATCGAAAGACCGTTTCGCATCTCAGAAGCACTTTTTAATATGATACCATGTTATTTGGGTAGAATTTCCGCATAAGATATTTACGACACTATAGACGAGTTTGTCGAAGCAAAGGGTCGCAGATTCGAATCCCGCTAGGGTCAAAAATTTGTGTGATGAATGTGAATATTTGTATTAGAGTCATGGATTTTTATCTGCGTATAAAAATAATCTATTAAAATATATGTATGTAAGTCTACTAGCCAACGGTACGGCTTGGACTTTAATATGACGATATGCTCACCACTTGTCACGTTATCCCCAGTAAGCAAAGTAAATGCGGGATGAAAAGATATCATTGTCTAGATCTCTGTCTACTCGAGTATGTTATGAGAATTTTAAAGATACTAAAAAAATAAAATTTATGGTGAAAAAAAAATGAATGATGATAATCCATCCAAAGTGTGAAAATTGACATCTCGTAAAAAAACTGCTGAGAAAATTGAAATTTGGGGTATATTCCCGACTTGTGGTACCGTCATACTTATATTATTTTCTGAGTTTTGTTTAATTCTTTGTGCGTTTATGACACAGTATACTCTCTCTCTATCTCTCATTAAACCCAAAAAACAAACCCTGGCGTAATATCACCCCAACAGTTTAAACACAAACATATATAACGCCTGTTCAAGTCCACTGCTTACTGTAATCACTATGTACGAGTGCGACAAGCGGATTGGGATTGCATTTTTCGAGATGGTTGTACCGTCAATTATCTGCTATCTTCAGTTATAGTCGTGATCGTAATCGAAGCGAGTGATCTCGAGGTGGTAGGCTCGTACCAATGACTTTTTTTTAAAACTTATATACGAATTTTATCGTTGCCGCATTTTTTCGAGATGGTTGTACCGTCAATTATCTGCTATCTTCAGTTATAGTCGTGATCGTGGTCGAAGCGAGTTATCTCGAGGTGGTAGGCTCGTACCAATGACTTTTTTTTAAAAACTTATATACGAATAATATCGTTGCCTTGTACAAAACTGCAATTGGCTCACCATCTATCACGTGATCCCAATTTTTTAATAAAATAATCTGTGTAAGGTGGGTTGAAAGAACTTAATTGTACCCTGTGTCTACTCCTGTATTGGGAATGGCGTGAAGATATTTTTACCTTGTTCTCTTATTACGATACTCACGGGAAGTAAGAAGTCGCATTTAAACATTGTAAAAAGTACATTTTTATTTCTTTGTGTATCTGTGTTTATTACATATAGGAATATTAAAATCAAGAAAACTATTGCCAGGGGTACGAATTACATAATAGAAATATTATTTAGTCCATAAAATATGTATAACAATTTTGCTTAGGACCGCCATTAGTAAATTGGTTAAAGCCTGGGCTAGATACAATAATAATTTCTGTCGTCCAAAATTTATATGTTTAGTCCATAGTTTATAAGAAATATTTGCAAAAATTTTAACCCTTATCATATAAGTGAAATGGGACTACAAATTTGTTTGACGTTTAGCTTTTTTAAAGGAATTTTTATTATATTGTAGAGAGAACCAAAATTAATATTGTATTATTTTATTAAGAAAACTAAAAGACACGATAGCCGAGTTGTTGGGTGGTCGGAATTTCGAGTCGAGAGACCCGAGTTCGATCCCCAGATGGCAGTACCAATGAGTTTTTCAAAAACTTATGTACGAATTTCATCGTTGGCTTGGACATAAAGGACGGCGACGGGCTCACCACCTGTCACGTTGTCCCGAAAATATCTTCGGTGGAAGGTGGGTCATAGGGACTTAATTGTCTAGACTTGACCTCTTATATTTATTTATAAGAAAACTAAAAGCTTATTACAAAGTTATTAAACACGAAATACTTTTCAAAAGTAAAGACAATGACAGGCTTTCCTTTAATATATGAAGATAGGTGTGAAATATGTGTTTATTGTATTACAAGATCAGTCCTTAACAATTTAACATATTTCTTTTATTGAAATATAATTTACTTTAATCGACACATTACAATTGTATTTAGACGACCTCCGTGGACGAGTGGCGTAAACCCCGGTTTCCAAGGTCTCGTCATCTGGAGCTCCCGGGTTCGATTCCTGGTTGAGTCAATGCAGAAAAACCTTTTCTACATTTTCTCGAGTCTGGTTGTTTCTGGTGCTTTCGTTGTTTCCGATGCCCAGAAGTGCTTTAGCATTTTATATTGGGATTGAAGCAATGTATGTGATATTGTCCCTATCGATATAGGTATTTATTTATTATAAATAAATTAAGTAATAAATAAATATCTTCACGCAATTCCCAATACGGGGGTAGACAGAGGTCTAGTATAGAAAATTCAGTCCTTTAGACCCACTTTCCACCGAAGATATTTTCGGGACAACGTGACAGGTGGTGGGCACGTCGCCGTCTTTATGTCCGCGCCACGATGTCATTCGTACATAAGTTTTTGTAAAACCCATTGGTATGAGCCTGCCACCTGGGGATCGAACTCGGGTCTCTTAACTCAAAATTCCGACCACCTAACCACCTCATCGTGACTATAAACTGGGTTTTTGTGATACTTTCGTTGTTCCCAATTCCATAACACAAGTGCTTTACTTGTTACATACATCTTTCACACACATTTTTAAAAGTGGTAGAGCCACGCATCAACTTTTGTTGTTGCATGAATGGGCCGGCTCGACCGGGGAAGTACCACGACCTCACAGAATACCGGCGAAAAGTAGAAGTCTAACAAACTTCTGCGTTTCGTCTTGTGAGTGCGGGTGTTCATCGGCGGCGGTAATCACTTAACATCACGTGAGCCACCTGATCGTTTGCCTCCCTTTTCCTATAAAAAAAAATCTTTCACACTCATTCACATACACTTAATAATCTTATATACGAGTATCTACATATGCGTGCTAGTGCGTCCGCAATGTATTACCATCAGGTAACCATTTGCTCATTAACGGACGTTTGTTCTAATTTCTCGAAGATATAAGCCAGATAGCCTAGTTGATAGTGTCTCTGCCTTCAAAGTTATGGGTTGCTGGTTCTAATCTCGCTAGAGGCAAATAGTAGTGTGGTAAATAAGAATGTTTGTACTGAAGTCATGAATTTTTCTTTTCATATACGAGTATGAATGTTATGCCTATATGTTTGTATGCAGGTAAATCGTATCGTTAGCTTGGATATTAACATGGTGATTGGCTCACCACCTATCACGTTGTCATAAATAAGTTCCATTAAAAGGTGGGTCAAACAGACTTAACTAATTCTAATACATAAATTAATATACTCGTATTAAGCAGATTACTTCGTTTAAAAAAAGTCACGATAGCCGAGTTGTTGGGTGGTCGGAATTTCGAGTCGAGAGACCCGAGTTCGATCCCCAGGTGGCAGTACCAATGAGTTTTTCAAAAACTTATGTACGAATTTCATCGTTGGCTTGGACATAAAGGCGGCGACGGGCTCACCACCTGTCACGTTGTCCCGAAAATATTTTCGGTGGAAGGTGGGTCAAAGGGACTTAATTGTCTAGACTTGACCTCTGTCTACCCCTGTATTGGGAATTGCGTGAAGATATTTTTTATTTTTTTTTACTTCGTTTAAAAGTAATATGAAATTAGTGTTCTGTACAAATTGTATTACCCGGTTTTCTTCCAAGTTTTAGTATCTTTGCTGTATTTTCTGCAAACTGAACTTATCTTTATTCCGATCCCCGCTTGCAATTTTTCTTTGCATTTAGCGAGCTTTTAAGTTGACGTCGCCCTGGTGAATAGTTTATAAGTCGCACGATCTTGAATGAATTAATGAACGAATGAAGAGAATTTAGTCAGAGTTTGAAAGAAATTGTAAAAATTGTAATGGTGTTTTGAACTATGTGTTAATTGAGAAGACAAATATATTTCAAACAATTTTTAATACATCTTTGCGGTGCCCAAACCATCGAAGCACGCCCTTATCCATTTTTGAGACAAGGTCATCTTTCAAACCTGCCATATTGCGAATCTCTTCGTTTCGCTTTCGGTCGGCCATGGTAAGGCCGCACATTTTACGAAGAGATCGCATCTCCACTGCATTCAACCTGCTTTTATGCTTCTTCTGGCGTACCCAGGTTTCGCTGCCATATAACAAAGTCGGTACCAACACTGTGTTATGTATTGCAAGGCGTGCACTTTTCACAACGCCTTGCCTTTTGATTAACGCAGTCAGGGCACCATTGACTTTGTTCCCGGCAGCGACACGCCTGTCCACATCTAAATCACATCTTCCACCCCGGCTAAACGCACTCCCCAAGTATACAATTTCATTCACCGGTTCTAGACATTCCTGATTTATACTTTGGTAATTTCGGGTTTCTACTACTTCATCTTGTATTGCGAGAATTATTATTATTATAGTATCGTTGGCTTGGGCATAAAGACGACGGCGACCTCACCACCTGTCACGTTGTCCCGAAAATATCTTCGGTGGAAGGTGGGTCAAAGGGACTTAATTGTCTAAACTAGACCTCTGTCTACCCCTGTATTGGGAATTGCGTGAAGATATTTTTTATTTTTTTTTACTTCGTTTAAAAGTAATATGAAATTAGTGTTCTGTACAAATTGTATTACCCGGTTTTCTTCCAAGTTTTAGTATCTTTGCTGTATTTTCTGCAAACTGAACTTATCTTTATTCCGATCCCCGCTTGCAATTTTTCTTTGCATTTAGCGAGCTTTTAAGTTGACGTCGCCCTGGTGAATAGTTTATAAGTCGCACGATCTTGAATGAATTAATGAACGAATGAAGAGAATTTAGTCAGAGTTTGAAAGAAATTGTAAAAATTGTAATGGTGTTTTGAACTATGTGTTAATTGAGAAGACAAATATATTTCAAACAATTTTTAATACATCTTTGCGGTGCCCAAACCATCGAAGCACGCCCTTATCCATTTTTGAGACAAGGTCATCTTTCAAACCTGCCATATTGCGAATCTCTTCGTTTCGCTTTCGGTCGGCCATGGTAAGGCCGCACATTTTACGAAGAGATCGCATCTCCACTGCATTCAACCTGCTTTTATGCTTCTTCTGGCATGCAGGTTTCGCTGCCATATAACAAAGTCGGTACCAACACTGTGTTATGTATTGCAAGGCGTGCACTTTCACAACGCCTTGCCTTTTGATTAACGCAGTCAGGGCACCATTGACTTTGTTCCCGGCAGCGACACGCCTGTCCACATCTAAATCACATCTTCCACCCCGGCTAAACGCACTCCCCAAGTATACAATTTCATTCACCGGTTCTAGACATTCCTGATTTATACTTTGGTAATTTCGGGTTTCTACTACTTCATCTTGTATTGCGAGAATTATTATTATTATAGTATCGTTGGTTTGGGCATAAAGACGACGGCGACCTCACCACCTGTCACGTTGTCCCGAAAATATCTTCGGTGGAAGGTGGGTCAAAGGGACTTAATTGTCTAAACTAGACCTCTGTCTACCCCTGTATTGGGAATTGCGTGAAGATATTTATTTATTTATTTATAAAATTAACTGGCCGTCTTAAAATCCTCTTTGGTGGGATTTGTGGGAACGTGCCACGGGATTCGTTTACGTGTTGCCTATTATTATTCAACAACGTTGTGGCTTTGTTTTTTAATATGTCGTATAAAAGGATGTAAAAAAAACAAATAAGTAAAGCCATTTGTATAAAATTAGCAATAAATAGTATACACAATGAACAAGACGTAAATAGGAATTTTTCAAAACTTTTATTATAAGAGGATGAAATAAATCGTGACTTTTAAAAAAGAAACGTGATGCTTCTTACATATAGTTTGCAACATATATCGATGGGATAAAATATGTTGCAGTTTTTTAGTCTGACTACAGAATGCTACAAAATTATTTAGACATTCAGAAATATTGCACGAAAAAGTTCCATTAAAACTAATCATTCGATTTTTTTTATAAACCTTACCTTAAAAATATATGTAAAATGTTTCAATGCCCTTGGAATACGTCAAATCAAATACTAATATCTTAAACCTGCATTACCTTTGACAGTTAAAACTTGAAACGAGCTTTTCGCGAAAGCTGATTTAAATTTATAAGCTTAAAGAGCTTATTTTAAAATAAAACACGGTCATTTCTCCAGTTTTAATAACGTAACCTTATAACTGGAGAAGATTTGAATCATGGGTACTCAAAACAATGAACTCTCAATGAACAATGATTCATGGTTGCCTATACAAGCTTTAATACATTTTACACAACATTTCACGTCTATACATATATTTACTATAAATACTATAAATATTCATATATACATAAACATCCATGACTGAGCTCAAACATTCATAAGTGTTTGCCTCGAGCGGGATTCTCTTCCGCAACCTTTAGTTTCGAAGTTAGGGCAGTGACCACTTGTACCAATGCATACCTAATTGAATATCTATCTAGGAAAGTATATTGTACCGTAGGGCTTCGAAATTAAGTCGGAAATAGTTTCATCACTTTTCACATCGAAAGAAGTTAATTATCTAAACCTCTGTCTACTTATGAAAAATGTGCGGATAAAAAAAACAAACATAAGAATTCTATTACAAAACCAAATGCTAATTGTTCATATTTAAAGAAATTCTTTTACATGTTACGAATCAAATTAAACGAAGAATGCACGCGAGTTGTAACATAGGCCAATTTATTCACTGCATCCAGTTTTAAATTAAAATCCATTTGAATGTTACTTTTAATTAAATTATTTGAAAGTTCATGATGTTTATCGAATATTATCGAACTGGAAAACATTAATGATGATAATAATAAAATATTGCAGTCGTTTCTGAGGTTTATTATGCGCTACTAGATCTGCGTGTGGATTAATCCGCATATTACATAGAAAATTCTCCGAATCCTTTCATTTCTTGAAGTAAAATGTCCTTCAGATCGATAGCACAATAAATGTGTTTAGCAAAATAGGTTAAAGATTTCAATTATGATCATCGTTATAACAAATACAATTAATTAACTAAGTTAACAACGCTCCTATCAATCAAAGTAATTAGGAAGGCCATGCCGGAGGCGAATAGCTAGTATGTACATTTAAAAAAAATATCTTCGCGCAATTCCCAATACAGGGGTAGACAGAGGTCAAGTCTAGACAATTAAGTCCCTTTGACCCACTTTCCACCGAAGATATTTTCGGGACAACGTGACAGATGGTGAGCCCGTCGCCGCCTTTATGTCCAAGCTAACGATGAAATTCGTACATAAGTTTTGAAAACTCATTGGTATTGCCACCTGGGGATCGAACTCGGGTCTCTCGACTCGAAATTCCGACCACCCAACAACTCGGCTATCGTGACTTACATTTAAATTTTTATTAAATTAATTAAATGTATTCCCGTGAACATAGAATAAACAAGTAAAGAACATTATTCGTTTTAGTATTACACTGAAATTTATGATTTTCTCCGGAAACTGATGGTAAAATGTTCATTTTTATTCTGAAATAAAGTATATAAATTATACAAAATATAAATTATATAAATTATATAAATTATGCAGCTACGACCAGTCGCGGATAAAATTCCTTTAGGAATTGTATCGCGCGAGGACCGCACACCGGTCCGTTCGGACCAATCGAACAGATCTTTATTACTAAATTGTACTCGTACTTTATTTATATTTAAAAATAATAAAAAATAAAACCACTCAGTTGACTAATTATATTTCGAATCTTTACCGTAAATAATGCGGGTTCGAATCCCGCCCGTATCATTGAAATTTTAAAAACATTTTTTTCTCTTTAATTTAATAACATAAGAGTTCAGCATTACTTATATACTTAAAAAATCAATTAAAAATTGCCATTTATTTATCTATTATTATAATTTTATATGATTTATTAAATAAATTGCTAAATTGTTTACAAATAAATTTTGCGATTTAGCGAACCATTATATACGCAAACAATTGACAATAATAAATTCAAGAAATTAACGGAAGTACGAGATATAGCCATTTCGATTGTTAAAAATTATCTATTATATCGATATTCCGATCAGAAAACTGATAATCGAGTAGATATAATAAAATGTGATTTGTGAAATCAAGATATATGATGATTTAGGCACCTTGATATGACTTTCATGTTAGTTGTGTGAAATAAAAATCTATTATAATGTCTTTTGATTACTTTTTCAAAGAATATCTTTGGATAAATCTTATCAATGTCAACATAACCAAAGAAGTTAAATCTGAAATAAATTCTAACTCAAATAATAAATTACATCATTAGTTGTAATGATAGCATTAAAATGCATTCATTGTACAAAATTTTGTTTTTAATATCATTTGTGGACATAAGTGTAAACAGTGCTCTCAATACTTACAGACCCATAGACGATACTACAAGAATATGTCTGGCTACGTACAATAAACCGTTGAGGAAAGACTCATTGCTAGGTAATTGGTACTTTGCATACAATTTCGCATTTTTAACGAACCCAATTCCATCGACAGAATGTCGAGAAGTACAAATAAGAGAGCCCACTCAGCAAGAATTGAACCTGTACAAGAATATATACAACCTAAGCGACGTGCCTTATACGTATGATGAGGATACGTTCTTTTATGATGCGAAATGGAGCGACAGGTACTCTGGACTTTTAGTGGGCTCTAGGGAAGTGAAATTTTATCTTAAACGTCCAGACAAATACACAAAACCGGAAGATTATAACGCGAGAGTATATAGATATATAAATGAAAACTACATTGTGTATGAAGAATGTTCGTTAAGAGGATTCAATAAATGGCTTTTATCTAAAATAAAGCATCCAAGCACACGGGAATTACAAGAAATTATACAAAGTCAAAGCGATTTAAAGGCAATGGAGAGTAAAAGGTACTGCGCTCGAGAGTGATATTTCTAACGGAGCTAAATCACTTGAGTTAGTTCAATTATACTTAAATTTTTAAAATGAAATGCGTGTCCAAGGTTTTGATTCTATATTAAATTAATAAATTGCTCAGAAAGATGGAGGTCTTTTATTCATACTTGTGACAATTCGTAGCTTTAAGCGAGTTAAAATAAATATTATGAAGGATTTCTTATGAAAGAATGTTTGTTCGTCTTTCGTGTGTAACGAAAAATACTTAGTACAGCAAAACAGGATAGTTCAAGTATTTTTCGCAATACTTATCTCAGCACCTGTCGGTAGCCAATAACACTTTTGTCTTAGTCACCTCTTATTGAGACAATGGGGATAGTATAGTCGTACGCTGTCACCACATGACAGAATTTAACTATATCTTCATGCCATTACTAATACAGTTAAATCCTTTCGACCCACCTTCCAACGAAGACATTTTGGACAACGTGACAGTTTGGTTGACCCAGGCCCACCAGCTGGTATTTATGTTTAAGCCAACGATATATCGTACAAAAGTTTTAGAAAAAATCTTATGGTACGCTTTGGTTTCCCCAAAGCTCCTATGGTAAGCTTTCGGGATTGAACTCGGGTCTCTTGTTTCGAAAAATGTAACTGAGAATATATTTTCACAAATTGAAACTATTATGTTACCTTATGACTTTATACATAGTCTGATGCCTTTATATTGTTGAGCAAGTATTTTTTTTTATTATATTTACTACTTTTAGTCATAACGCAATTTGTTATTGTTTTAAAACATTTAAATTATGCTGAACTTTATTTTATTAATTTCTATTTAAATTGTTTTATTAATTTTTTATGTTTTTCTCTTCAATTTAATACTTTTAGTTAAGGTAAAGTTTGTTGAGCTCATTCATAATTCAATTGATGCATGTTTCTGAGCTTTTCTTTAGTAAATTCCACTCATTCAATTTCAACCAATCTTCTTTGAAATAACCTTGTGTCGCTGTCTTAGTGTCTAAGGCAACTATATAAATCGTACTCCCGAAAATATATTGGAAGATGGGTCAAAGGTACTTAACTGTCTAGACTAGACCTGTGTCTACCCTTGCTTGGGGAAGTGCGTGAACATATTTTTTTACATAAGTTTTCGACATGAGCATCGATCTCGGGTCTCTTGACTCGAATCTCGATCACCCCGCCACTCGGCTATCGTGAACTTAACATTATGAAAGTATGAATAACGTAAAGATAATATAAAAATACTTAACTCTAAATTTTTATTTACAGTTATTCAGGTAAGTTAAGCCATACTTTATTTCAATGCCCAAGGCTTATTTTATCCCTTTACGCTTTGTTCAGACAACGAAGGTTGTTTGAAAAAGAAACGTACGTGAGTAGAATTTTCTTTACGAAGCAATGTACCGCGTGATATACTGCGTAATATGGTAGGGACGTGGGTTTCGGTGGAAATACTTTTCTAACTTGACATTTCGAACAATTTAAAATAAATTCACACGTAGATAGAGACAACATTACGTACAATACTCTGATTCCAAAGTAAAAGGTATCGGAAACAACGATCGAGAGTATTTGGGGTACCCACAATTTCTCGAACTAACATAATGAAGGCCAAATGGCTTTCCATATTGACCTCTCAGGAAATTGAACCCGCGACCTTACCCGCGACACTGGCGTGTATCCATTTATCTACGGAGGTAATAAAAAAAACTCATACAAAATTCGGCTATTCCAATCGATAGAACAATTAAACAGAAAACGAATATGAGTTACATGTATAATTTAGATTTCTCCCCATCACTGTTGTCCCGAAAAATATCTTCGGTGGCAGGTGGGTAAAAGAGACTTAATTGTCTAGACTCGACCTCTGTCTACCCCTGTATTGGGAATTGCGTGAAGATATATATATATATCACCATCATAACGGGACGACCCGGTAGCCTAGTTGGTAGTGACCTTGTCTTCGAAACTATGGGATGCGGCTTCGATTCTCGGTCGAGTCAATGTAAAAACACTTAATTTTTTTATATTTTTTTATATCTACGTGATGGTAAGTGATTACCGCCGCCCATGAACACCCGCAATACCAGAGGCATAGCAGATGCGTTGCCGGCCTTTGAGAAAGGGGAGGTGTGTGGGCCTCCGGTTACCTACACTCACCAGACGAAACGCAGAAGCTTGTTAGACTTCTACTTCATGCCGGTATTCTGTGAGGTCGTGGTACTTCCCCGGTCGAGCCGGCCCATTCAAGCAACAACAAAAGCTGATGCATAGCTCTACCACTGATGAAATTTCTTCGGGTCTGGCTGTTTGTGGTACCTTACTTTGGGATCAGAGCATTGTATGTGATGTGTATGTATCTTAAATACATACATATATTATTTATTTGTGCTCGAGTATTCCATTTTTATGTAAATATTTATTCATAAAAATATTTTCGGTGGCAGGTGGGTAAAAGAGACTTAATTGTCTAGACTAGACCTCTGTCTACCCCTGTATTGGAAATTGCGATAAGATTTATTTACTTATTCATATTTACTCATGTAGGTACGTAAGTAAATGTTACCATTGGCATTTAAACGACGACAGGATCATCGTCCTCTTAACCCGAATGAGTTTCTGTGAAGTGTACTAAATTGTCTCGACCTCTGTCTACCCCAGCATTAAGGAAATGCAATAAATGTAAAAAAAAAACAATTATAATTATATAGGCCTCGTAAGCGTAGCTTAGGACTTATCCTAAGGTTTCTAAATTTTTTTGTGTGTAACACCTTTGCAATACCTTTCTACTATAAGCAGTGTCTGTGTAGATTATTTCTGTATGTATAGTTTCGAATCAATATCCTTACCTACTATATTTTATTCACGCCATTCCCTATTTAAATAAAGGTAAACACAGGGTAGACAGCGGTCTCGATAATTATGGCTTTTCGAGCCACCTTCCACCGAAGAAATTTTTTGGGATAACGTGATAGGTGGTGAGCCCTTCGCCGTCTTTATGCCCAAGCCAACGATATAAATCGTAAATATGTTTTCAAAAAACCCTAAGACACAAACCCCTCGGCAATCGTGACTGCAAATATCGTGATCATAATTGATTGTAATTAATGTGTATTTTAACAAATGCTACATAAACATCTCGCTTTGTTAGCTTTTCGAAAAGTGCTGAAGTTTCGAACTTAGTTCAGCTAACCGCATGGGGGATACTCTAGAACCTGTAAAAGTTCCAATACTGGTGCAGATCGAGTTTTATACAATCAAGTCCTTTTCTATTATTATGATAACACGTTATTACAAAAAATGTCTTCGATGATAGGTGGGTCGAAAGGTCTTAATTTTCTAGACATTTTCCTATTCCAGTATTGGCTGCTAGCTCTGAAATTATGGATTCGATTCCCGGTTGGTTCGTGTACAAAAACCATGTTTTCTACATTGTGTCGGGTCTGGATGTTTGTTGTGAACCTACGTGGTTTCCGAATCTATAACACCAGTGCTTTAGCTACAAATGGGATCGCAGCAATGTATGTGATGTTGTTCCTATCTACGTGTATTTATAAATAAAAAAATGAAGTTTTTTCATTAAATAGGTGGCTAAGGCAATTTGTATAAATACCTATTAAAGCCATTTTCACTCAGGTACTCTAAATTAAATCAGTAATATGATTAAAAAGAACAACAGTTCAAAGTTGTTATGAAAGCAAAGATAATCAAACTGTAATGTTCTTTGTCTAACGTATAATTTAATATGATAAATTTTCTTATCAATGTCTCCAAGCTAAAACAAATTATAATTGAATTAATTTATAAATGATTTGCCAAGTGGAGCGTATGAAATATTTTCATGTCATACATTTGTCGCAAATAATTTATTTTTGTATGTCACTCGCAACGAGTGTAAGTGAGCATCAAGGTAATTAAAATTTTATTAAAAAGAGATTTTAAAAAAGTTAACTGACACGAATGGGATTAGAAAACGTTGTCTTTGTCGCAATATGGCTACGATCTCCGCCGGGCCTCCGTGCCCCATCTATAAAGATGTGTGTCATTCTAGGTATTACCAGTTACTTCATTAAGTTTGTGTTTATTTATATTAAAACTCAGCCTCAGCCCTCTGCCTCACACAGGAGATATAGAAAAATAAGTTATTCAAATCATATAAACATCCATGACCCATCTTTGCCCCTTCTGATATTTGAACCCGGAACCCTTAAATTGGAAGGCAGGATAACTACCAAATAAGTAATTATGTTTACAAAATATATAAAACCTGATATCGAAATAATTTTCTGATGGTTCATATGATTATTTTTCTTTTTTTTAGACATTTCAAACTTAAAGAGTTAGTCTTTAAGTTTGAAATGTCTAAAAAAAAGAAAAATGTCTTCACGCAATTCCTAATACAGGGATCTAGTCTAGACAATTAAGTCCCTGCTACCCACCTTCCACCAAAGATACGACGAGGCAGGTGGTGAACCCGTCGCCGTCTTTATGTCCAATCATACGATTTAATTCGTACATAAGTTTTTTAAAAACCTGGGGATCGAACTTGGGTCTCTTGACTCGAAATTCCGACCACTACAACCACTCAGCTATCGTGACTGATTAAGCGTTATTCAATAAATGATAATTTAAATAAGCCAGACACAGGATTTGATTCTGCAATTACTGCGGTACCCTGGCAACTCTCTTCTTCCGACCCACCGGTAATTTTCAAACACGGTTAACACGGCTAACATAAGTGTTAGTAAAAACGTAGTTTTGCAAACAAAAGACCCTAGAATTATTAGAAGATGTAGCAGCATGTAACGGAGACTGACTAAACAATGTTTAAAAAGTGTCAGCGCTTTTGCTTGCACATTGAGAACCATAAAATTTAGGTCATAGGTTAACAACAACTTCTGTTGAGGCTTTTATTAATTACGAGTAGTTATAAATAAATAGTTTAAAAACTAGTCTTTACAAAGTCATTTTACGTTCTCGTGAATTAACTTTAATCGTGTTATATAATATTTATCTTCCAAAATTTGGTTTTTTCACTCATTTATTTTTATCACATTCGCGATACAAAAGAAGAATCATAAGTTAATCGCGTTTACAAACAAACGCTATGTTATAATGCTAAAATTTATAATTCTAATTAAACAATTAATTACATATCCCAGAGGAACGTGTACCTAATTAGTATAAATGTAAGATAACTCTTAGAAAGGTTTATCCCTAGTGACATATATCACTTATAAGTTACATACATACACGACATGTGTTTATACCCAAACCTAGCTCAGCCACAAATGTTCCTTTTTTTTTTTTATTAAAAATTATTTGAACTTTTTCTTCCAATAAATAAATAAATAGAAATACATAACCGCCTGTAATAGTCCTCTGCCGTGGTAGGGTTTGCCATAATCGCCACGTGGCGAGCGGATTGGCCATCACAGTGTCAGACACCTTAGACGCTGTCCGTTACCGTTCTGCTTATTATGGCTCGGTATTTTTTCAAGATGCTATCCCACTATCTGTCGATAGCCATCGATATTGTAAAGGCCTCGCCACTTACGACATAAGAAAGGAGGTGGCATATTTTTAAGCCGATACTACCATGGTTAATAAGTTGATGAAGATCACTAGTATATTTAATGTTAAATTTACCTTCACGCTATATCCCAATACTGCGGTAGATAGAGCTCTAGCCAATTAAATGATTTCGACCCACTTCTCACCAATGGTTATTTGGAACAACGTGGCAGGTGGTGATCCTCTTGCCGTTTAACTTGCCAAATAATCATTATGGTAGTCGGCATTATTTCTTACATTTAAGTGAATATTTAAAATCGAAATAAAATAGATTTAATCGTATCAGATAAAAAAATATATGACATACTGGCAATATAAGAAAGATCGGGTGTCTCATTATGGCCTATATTTGATAAGACTCTGAGGAGAAATCCTTTCGTACTAGTTGAATCAATATGAAAATAAGGAGAAAGTAACACAAGACAGGATAAAGGCATTCGATGAGAATCATCATTTGTAACATGTTATCCCCATCTACGTATATTTTTATTTATTTATTATTAAGTTGTTATTGAAAAAATTACTTCGCAACCCTCCGCATGCAAATATAAAAAGGTAGACTCTACGATGAGCGACCGCAGAGTCTGCTGTCGCTCATCGTAGAGTCTACTCGCTTGAGAATGCCTTGTTTTGAGGCGAAACACGTGTCGCGTTTTCGGTGGTGGTGTATGTTACCTGGTTTGAGTGTAGTGGTGGTGCATACAGTGGAATTAGTGCATGCATCTGTGGGAGGGAGGGTGGTGCTCTTCTTCTCTTCGGACCAGGTAACATATACCTTTTTATATTTACATGCGGAGGGTTGCGAAGTAATTTTTTCAATAACAACTTTACAATGAATTTCCGCAAAGTAACGCCTGAGTCAATTAACTATCTTATTTATTATTATTTATTTAACAAACAGAGATACAGTGGAGCACGTCTTTTCAGCTGCTACCACTATAAATGTACATACATCATAGAGATTGCATTGTGTTAAAGAATAATAACCATTGGAAGAGAATTTACTAAGCAGTTCTAACAAAAGAAAAACCTAAAGCATGGCTTAATTTTCATGATAACCTATTTTTGGCTACGATTGCTTATCTCTCGGTTGCCCTTTAGCTTTATGTTATTCTCTGAAAGGAAAGCGTAAAAGCGTTGAAAACAGTTGCATGTTTGTTTTATTTTCCTTGCATTCATTTTCTGTTCCTGGTGTGATAAAACATATATTGTAAACTATGTACTAGCCTTTTAGATATCTGCATATTAACAAAGCTGTTAATATAGAAATATTCAAAATTAAAAGCTTTATTTTCGACATAGAAGTCAGGTTTCATTTGAGATAGATTTCAAAAATTACTAAAACTGGCCTTTCATTTGGCCTGTAAAAGTCCATTGCAGGAGATGGTCTCCTTACGAGAGGTTTTGCTATAGTCGATACGCTTGGAAGGCAGATTGGCGAACGTAGTACCCCGACAGAGTTCGTAGTATCCCAGTGGAACTTGTACCTAATTACTTTAAACGTATGATAACGCTTAGAAATGTTAGTCCCTAATGACACAATACTAATAAGTTACATACATACATAACGGCCTGTAAATGTCCACTTAATAGTGTATGATTAGCTGTACCTCAGAATTAACAAAGGCAGCGACAGAACATGTCTTTTCGTTGCTATTATTCAACATACCAATGCATTAAAATAGCGTATGTCACATGTTAGAACTGTTGCGTTTTGGCATCGAATAAACTTTGTTTGTTTTTTATATAAAAATATCTTCACGCAAATCCCAATACAAGGGTAGACAGAGGTCAAGTCTAGACAATTAAGTCCCTTTGACCCACCTTTCACCGAAGATATTTTCGGGACAACGTGACAGGTGGTGAGCCCGTCGCCGCCTTTATGTCCAAGCCAACGATGAAATTCGTACATAAGTTTTTGAAAAACTCATTGGTACTGCCACCTGGGGATCGAACTCGGGTCTCTCGACTCGAAATTCCGACCACCCAACAATTCGGCTATCGTGACTTTTTTCGTTTGTTTTTTGGTAGTAAATATATTTTGTATTGGGCATGTGCAGCCCACAATTTTTTTAAAAATTAAGAATACTTAATATATTCCTCTTTATAACGGCTTGTAAGATTCCATTGCAGATCATGTTCCTCTCCCCTGGAAGGGTCTGCCATAATCGCCACGCGTAGCAATCTGATTGGCTTTTACAGTACCAGACAACTCGCACCTTAGACGCTGTCCCTCACCGGTCTGCTTATTTTGGTCCGGTATATTTTCGAGATTGTTATCCCGCCATCTGTCGGTAGCCATTGATATTGTGAAGGCTTTTCTCTTAGTCGCCTCTTACGACACCCTCGAGAAGAAAGGGGGTGATATATTTGTAAGCCGATACCACCACGGATAATAGTTTACTAGTGATATATTTTGTCGTTTTACCTTCACGCAATATCCTAATACTGGGGTAGACAAAGGTCACCGATAGTTTTTGGGGGCGACGTAATAGATGGTAAGCATATCGCCGTGTTACTTGCTTAATAATAATTTAAGATAAACGGTATTATTTCTTACAATTAATTGACTACATAACATTGAAATGAAACAGGTTTTATTGACAAAAATAAAAGGCTTATGCCTTACTAGAAAGTGAACTATGGTCAGCTTTGATGTCCGGTCACCAGCCAATGATATGATTCGTACGTAAGTTGTTGAAATAATCCATTAGTACGAGCTTGTCACCTGGGGATCAGACTCAGGTCTCTTGACTCGAAATTCCAACCACCTAACCACATGGCTATTATGACTTCTGACAACTGTTAACTTATATTTAATAACAGACAAAGATACAGTGCAGCGCCGTTAAGGTAAATCTTTACATAAACCATACGTACATCACAGTGATTGCATTTTATTAAAGAACAATTAATATAGTAAAATAATTTACTAAGCAATTCTCACAAAAGAAAAACCTAACAAATGACGTGATGTTCGTGAAAACCTATTTTTAGATACGGTTGCTTATCTTTCGGCTGCCCTTTAGCTTTATGTTATTCTCTGAAATGAAAGCATAAAAGCTTAGAAAACATATTATAAACAGCTGCATATTTGTTTAATTTTTCTGTCATTTATTTTCTATGTACCTGACTGGTGTACCAAAACATACATTGTAAACTACGTACTAGCCTTTTAAATATCTGCATATTAACAAAGATGTTAATTTACAAGTATTGAAAATTAAAAGCTTTTTTTTCGATATAGAAATCATGTATCGTGTGAGATAGATTTAAAAAAATACTTACGTTTGCCTGTAAAAGTCCATTGCAGGAGACAGTTTCCTTGTGAGAGGCTTTGCTATAGTCTATACGCTTGGAAAGCAGGTCGGCGAACAATGTACCCAGAGTCCTTACACCTCAATCGCTATTGGCGATTGCAGTACCCTGACTCCTTGCAGCCCAGACGTTCCTGCAACGGGTTTGTTGATTTTGGTCTGGTATTTCTTCGAGATGGTTATCCCACCATCTGTCAAGAGTCAATTGCATTTCCAAGGCTTCTCCTTTAGTCCCCTACGACAGCCACGCGAAGAAAGGGTAGTGACATTCTTCCGTGATTCCAGTGGGTTTCTAACACCGACATCACACGACCAAGTTATCTGTCAATCACAATTAAGTATATTCTTAATAATTTAAAATAATACTCACTGCCATTAGTGTCATCGCTTTTCAAATTTAGATTTCACTTTCTTTAGCCCTTTGTGTTAAAATGTAAGGCAATGTTGTCTAAACTGCTTAAATATGCCTTTTCAATTAAATGTTTCCCACGATTGAAAGGATAAGTTTGAAATAGTCAAATTTTAGAAAGCCTTGAGCTGTGTTAATTTCATTAATAATTTAAGTGACATTTAGAATAATTTAATATTGAAATTATTTTAATAAAGACAACCTAACCTCTGCTGTGGCTCAGGTTGTTGTTAAAGTAAAAACAGTGATCCTTGAGTATACATGTCAAACGACAATTAGTACTACTAATTTATAAAACAAATTTCATATCTTTAGTTCTTCGTATTGAGTATTCGTATAGAGTCACGATAGCCGAGTGGTTAGGTGGTCGGAATTTAAAGTCAAGAGACCCGAGTTCGATCCCCAGGTGGCAGGCTCGTACCAATGGGTTTTTTAAAAACTCATGTACGAATTATATCGTTGGCTTGGACATAAAGACGGCGGCGGGCTCACCACCTGTAACGTTGTCCCGAAAATATCTTCGGTGTTAGGTGAGTCGAAGGGACTTCATTGTCTAGACTAGACCTCTGTCTACCCTGTATTGGGAATTGCGAAGATATTTACTTATTTATTTTTGTATTTATAGTTCTTCGTGCAGGCCTCACCTCCTCCTCTCACATTTTCAAACATTCAAATAGATGTGCTGGAACTATATACTATAAAAAATGCTCATAAGTACATAGATGTGAATGATTACTGACATTGATATACTCGTGGCTGATGATACATAGTTAATGTCTGTGCAGTATACTGTCGGCGATGTCAGCTTATTCCTTCATCTGGGTGTTGTTTGAGACGACTAGGGGAAAAACTTCTTCTTTTTCTTCCTTTCAGTCTATCATTGAACTCTAGATAGTCTGTAAAGAAGTTCGATTGTCACCCTTGTAGAATGAAAAATTATTTACCCATAGCCAAGTGGTTGGCTTATCAGAATTTTAAACAAGACCAAACCCTAGTTCGATTCCTAGGTAGTACGCTCGTATCAATCGGGTTTTTCATTACTTATGTACGATTTATAATATTGGCTTGACCATCAACACGGCCACAGGCTCACCACCAATCGAAAAGTCACAATAGTGAAACCCCTGTCTACTCCAGTATTGGGAACGGTGTGAAGATTTATAAAAGTATATAATCACGTTTTATTACAAAATGTAGAATCACGAAAAGATCATTAAGCACTACGCTGTAAATTGAAGTTTCATTTAAGCGCTGAAAATCTTGCTCCTTTACCAGTCTTACTGAGAAAATTACGCGCTTCGACTTAATGGTGAATGAAAGCTCTCTACAGTTTTTTAAGTGCCCTCTTGAGGTGAGCTTTTTTTTGGCTTTCAATTCTAAAACCGAACAATTATGTTTTAGCTTTTTAATAACATTTGAAAACTGTTAGATAAAATGTTAATATAATTTTATTGAGAGATTTAAAAAACATCCATAGATATGTTCTACATTATCCTTGGTCCGGGTGTTTGTGGTACCATATACAGGCACAAATAGCCTTCGGCGAAAATTGTATAGAAAGGACTTCATTACCTAACCCTGTGTCTACACCAGTAAAGCTTACAAAACTTTCTTAATGGCATATTGCTTAAAGGATGCTTTAGTATGAAAAAAAAACTTTTTTCAAGCTTGGCGATTATATCCTTCTCTTGAAACTCAGCCGCGAATAGCTGCAACTAAATGCCGAGTTGGTTGTCCTCTTCATGTACTACTCAAGTTTTTCTATTTTATGTTATAAATAAGTATAAATAAATATCTTCACGCAATTCCCAATACAGGAGTAGACAGAGGTCTAGTCTAGACAAATAAGGCCCTTCGACCTACCTTTCACTGAAGATATTTTCGGGACAAAGTGACAAGTGGTGAGCCCGTCGCCGGTTTTATGTCTAAACCAACGAAGTAATTCGTACATACGTTTTTGAAAAACCCATTGGTACGAGCCTGCCACCTGGGGATCGAACTCGGGTCTCTCGACTCAAAATTCCGACCACCCAACCACTCAGCTATCGTGACTATTAACTTTATTTCATATTACTTTTTTGTAATTGTTACAACATGTTTACATTTAGTTATTTATACAAAAAGTAATAATAATTTATTTGAATACATATTTTGTTATATTTGCTTAGTAGCAGTGAATAAATATATTTTTTCTCTCCTACTTACCTTTCGAGAGCACTATTAAGCAGAAAAAAAAAATATTTACGCCATTTCCAATAGAGGGGTAGAAAGAGGCCTCGACGATTAAGTCTTTTCGACCCACCTTGCACCGAAGACAATTTTTGGGTCAACATGACAGGTGAGCCCGTCGCCGTGTTTTAGTCCAAGCAAACGATACAAGTTGTACAGAAGTTTTTGAAAATCCCATTGGTACAAGCCTTGGCGATCGAACTCGGGTCTCGTAACTCAAATTCTGATCACCCAACAACTCAGCTATCGTGGCTTTCAATAAAAAAAAATATCTTCACGCAATTCCCAATGCGGGGGTAGACAGAGGTCTAGTCTAGACATTTAAGTCCCTTCGACCCACCTTCCACCGAAGATATTTTCGGGACAACGTGACAGGTGGTGAGTCCGCCGCCGTCTTTATGTCCAAGCCAACAATATAATTTGTACATAGGTTTTTAGAAAAACCCAATGGTACGGCCACTTGAGGATCGAACTCGGGTCCCTTGACTCGAAATTCCGACCACCTAACCACTCGGCTATCGTGACTTTTAATTCTAAAGATTTTACTACGATCACTATATTTAAAAGTCCACAGCAAGACACAGGCTGCAGTGGAATTTCAAGCCTTTTAAACAAGTAAGAGTTCCGATTACATTTTCAAAATATTCTCAAAATGTACGTTCCACTTTGCATCAAATATTTAGCCGGTTTACCGAAATCACTTGCTCACTTTGTTGAGTCCCTACTCGTGAAAGGGAATATTGTAGCAACATTTCCATCAGTGAAACTTCAAAAGGATTCTAAGATTGTCCCCTGAGCATGTAGTGCTTGAAAGTTTGTAATGCCGGCATGTAGTGCCGGAAATGTATTCGTTCGTGTATTTATTGCCGTGTAGTTACGGCGTAAGAATAATACCACCCTCTCTCTTGCCGTGGGTGTAGTAAAAGGCTAATTTGTGAAAGCCTAAATAGCAATGTCTACCGATAGATGGCGGAATAACCATCTCGAAAATACCAGATCAAAACTAAGCAGACCGGATATGGCAGCAGTTTCTACGATGCGAGGTGTCTGGTACTGCGAACTCTAATCCGCGTGCGTAGCACGGCTATAATTGAAAATCCTCCGTAAGGGAGAGGCCAGTGTCGAGTGGAATTTAAAGGGTCATTAAGTTAGTACATAAGTTGTGTATTAATTACCATAAAAACTGAATAGGTCTGTGTTTTTAGTGTAAAGTGACGTGATTAAAATAATTGTATGGAGACCTAAGTAGAATACCGCTATGTTTATTTAACTCCCGGGACTCACTCGCCATTGAAGTAAGAAGATAATATAGAATAAAATGGATATAATTTTTTTTCAGCCACGAGCAGATCATACATACTAATGAAGAAGTTAAGCTTATTTGTATTTACGCGAATACTAACAATTTTTAAACAAAACGATTTTCGGATTTTATCGCCGTTTTAATTAGTTTTAACGAACTATTTTTATTTCCCGACGTTTCAGTTTCTATCAGTCCTCCCGTCCAAAAATCGTTTTATTTAAAAAAGTTAAGCTTTTAAAAAGTAATTAAATTATGAAATTATTTTTTTGTGCAATAAATAAGTATATTAATAGCATGGTTTCAAAAAGCGGTTGGCTCAGCGTCTGCTGTTGGAGAATGGACTCAATCAGATCTGATTTTCATTCAAAAACATATTTATTACCGTTACACAGAAATTCGTATTACAGAAATTGTAAATAAATAAAATAAAATAAATATCTTCACGCACTTCCCAATAGTCTAGACATTTAAGTCCCTTTGACCGACCTTCCACCGAAGATATTTTCGGAACAACGTGACAGGTGGTGAGCCCGTCGCCGTCTTTATGTCCAAGCCAACGTTACAATTCGTACGCAAGTTTTTGAAAAACGCATTGGTACACGCCTGCCACCTGGGGATCGAACTCGGGTCAGAAAATGTTAGGTATTTTGTTATTTAAATAAACTCCACTATATTGAACATTTGCCATGTCTTTTAAGAGCACATTCCTACCATTATTGTTATTTAAAATTGTATTTTATTATATAGGTCACGATGGCGGAGTGGTTGGGTCGTCGGAATTTCGAGTCAAGAGACCCGAATTCGATCCCCAGGTGGCCGGCTCGTACCAATGGGTTTTTCAAAAACTTATTTATGAATTATGTTTAGCTCACCACCTGTCACGTTGTCCTGTAAATATCTTCGGTGGAAGGTGGGTCAAAGGGACTTCATGGTCTAGAATAGACCTCTGTCTACCCCTGTACTGGGAATTGCGGGATGAAATTTTATATGTTTGCGATTGTTTGGTTTCAAAAGCGGTTGACTCAGCGTCTGCTGTTGGAGAATGGACTCAATCAGATCTGATTTTCATTCAAAACATATTTATTATCGTTACACAGAAATTCGTATTACAGAAATTGTAAATAAATAAAATAAAATAATATCTTCACGCACTTCCCAATAGTTCAGATATTTAAGTCCCTTTGACCGACCTTCCACCGAAGATATTTTCGGGACAACGTGACAGGTGGTGAGCCCGTCGCCGTCTTTATGTCCAAGCCAACGTTACAATTCGTACGCAAGTTTTTGAAAAACGCATTGGTACACGCCTGCCACCTGGGGATCGAACTCGGGTCAGAAAATGTTAGGTATTTTGTTATTTAAATAAACTCCACTATATTGAACATTTGCCATGTCTTTTAAGAGCACATTCCTACCATTATTGTTATTTAAAATTGTATTTTATTATATAGGTCACGATGGCGGAGTGGTTGGGTCGTCGGAATTTCGAGTCAAGAGACCCGAATTCGATCCCCAGGTGGCCGGCTCGTACCAATGGGTTTTTCAAAAACTTATTTATGAATTATGTTTAGCTCACCACCTGTCACGTTGTCCTGTAAATATCTTCGGTGGAAGGTGGGTCAAAGGGACTTCATGGTCTAGAATAGACCTCTGTCTACCCCTGTACTGGGAATTGCGGGATGAAATTTTATATGTTTGTGATTGTTTGACTATAACAAAATTGATTGTTTGATTGTAGCAAGGTATCTCTGTTGTTTCTGCTTTCATAATACAAGTGCTTTAGCTAATTTCTTTGGGATCGGAGCAAAGTATGTGATGTTCTCTTATTCATGTACTTATATTACACACGCATACACATACTGTATGTGTGTACACATATATCAAAAAGTCCTTTCCTTCCCGTTTATATTATACAATTTTGACAGCTGAAGCTTTAATAGTGGAAATTTCACAATACCATATCACTAAAGGATCACATAAAGACGGTGACTGACTCACCACCTGTCACGTTGACAAGTGAGCCTAACATAAGTTTTTGAAATTAATCGTTAGTATGAGACTACCAAATGGGAATCGAACTTGGGTTTCTTGCCTCGAATTCTAATTCAAAAACCACTGTGTGAAAAAAGTCACGATAGGCGGACTTTTTTCACTAAATACATCAATACACATGTGCTCTCTGGAAACTTCTTTTAGAAATCAGTAGAAATAGATATAGATAAAGATATCAGTGATATATTAATATCATCTTCTACTCTCCTGTCATCGGCTTGTTTGTATTTACATTTTCTTTATCCTTCTTGAATTTTGAATGAAATAACTATAAGGCCCCATGTTTAAACACCTCCGTAGTCCAGTGTTGCATCCACCGGTTGTTCCTTCTTCAAAGTTTCGCGAAACCTGAGTTCAATGTAGAAATCTAAACATCTTCTCAAGTCTTACAGTAGTACTACACTTTTCTATAGTGTCTCGGGTCTGATTATTTATTTTACCTTCGTAATTTCTGATTCAATAACACAAGTGCTTTAGCTACTTACTTCGAGATTTATTGCTGATCAATGTACCGAGCCACTAATGACAAAGGTGTCGCCACAAAAAAAAACAATACAAAACAAAAAAAAAGCGTGTTTTAAAAAACAGGGATGTATTTATTTTACGCGATAGAAACATTAATGTCATGAGAAACATTTACTTAGTTTTGTAGGAACTTATTTTCACTATCTTCGGATAAATTGACAGTAATTTGTGTACAACAGTAGTTTGTGTAAGTCACGATAGCCGAGTGGTTGTGTGGTCGGAATTTCGAGTCGAGTGATCCGAGTTCGATCCCCAGGTGGCAGGCTCGTACCAATGGGTTTTTCAAAATCTTATGTACGAATTAAATCGTTGGGTTGGACATAAAGACGGCGACAGGCTCACCATCTGTCACATTGTCTCGAAAATATCTTCGGTGGAAGGTGGGTCGAAGGGATTTAATTGTCTAGACTTGACCTCTGTCTACCCCTGTATTGGGAATTGCGTGAAGATATTTTTTATATTATATTTATTCTCAATACAGGGGGTAGACAGAGGATTTTGTTTGGCAACTCATTTTTTTTTAAATATACAGGGCAGTATCTGTTAAGAAAACGTATATTTTTAACTAACTCCTTATCGTGTAGTGCAGAAGCTTCTCTCATCCACTCAGAATCGTTATATGATGACTCGTAGACACAAAAAACTTAAATCCATCACAAAGGAGGTCCCCCCTCCATCCCTTTGTGTTACAGTGCTTATAAAATTTGAGGAAGTTTGTTGAAAAAAAAATTTTGAATTCGATTTACACCGATATTCGATTACAACCGGAGAGAACCTCTACTTTTCTGAAGATTGTTAATAAATAGAATTTATCACTTCGAAATTTTACAATACAAATTTATGTAATGTCTTCTGTGAAAGGTGCGTCTTAAAGGCTTTATTTTCTAGAACACTGTCTACCCCTGTATTGGGAATGGCGTGAAGATATTAAATGTCGTAATTAATGCGTAGAATGGTCGAGTTTGTGTAGGACGGGAATCTAAATGCTAAATAAAAAAAACGTCTTGAACTTTCTTAGACGGCCTGTATTGGTAATCTTGCTTAAAATAATGTTTCAATTTTACGAACGAAATTACTGTCCTTAATTTATCTCTTAAACGATTCTTAAGACGACAGAGAGTCCTTAAGTGTGATTAAGGGTTTTGGGGACGGTTTAATTTTGTAGTCGCTGTTAAAAATATTATAATAGCAGATATAAGATGTTGCCGGGAGATGCAGGTGGGTGAAGACCGTTCTTTGTGGCAAACTTAGGGAGAGATCTATGTTCAGCAGTGGACTCTTGATAATAATAAATGCATATATAGATGGGGCAACGTCACATTTATTACTGTGATCCCAAAGTGTCCTCTTTTTTGTCACTTTTTATCATATTATAAAATTACCATCCTTTATGAACGTAGCAAAGAATAGCCCCATCTCAAGAATATTCCATGATTGTCTATCAAAGCCAACCAACGACCACAAGAAAATAATAAAAGAGAAAGAAAAGGGTATCAATGATTATAACTAGCTGTGGAATTTTGTTTACATGCTGTTATGTATGTATTTATAGTGATTACTGGCTGCCCCTGCTGATTTGCGCACGGTTCGACATTTGACGCGGAACCCTAATCTTTTTCTAATATAAAAGTAGCCAAGTTACCTTTTATAACATCAGCTATCGGCCAGCGTAAAATCTGGCGTCTTAACTGGAACAAAAAGACTGATAGAAAAAAAATTGTTAGTACCGACCATGTATAATTTCATATGCATTTAGTGCAAAGCTTTTAAAAAGGAATTACTACCAGACATTATAAACATATATGATAATATACAGATAAACATTTAGCTTTCTTTTGCGGTATATCACTCGAAAAGTAGTCGATGGGTTGATTAAAAATTTTTACACAACGTTCTGTGAAATAGGTATTGTGTGCACATTTTATGATGAAGTTTCCACAGAACAGGAAATATCAAGCGGAGTAAGTCAAAGGTATTTAATTGAACAACGTGTTTTCTAAGTAAGTCCATGTTCACAGAAAAACGTTTACTTTCATATCCAAAGCGTGGTTGCGTTTAGCGAATAAAATTATGATTATGATTGCAGAAAAAGATAACTTTTCTAAGCTAAATTTTTCAAATTGAATGCCGCTTGTGTCAAAGATTTGTGTCTTAAATACATTCATATTTAAGACACAAATCTTTGACACAAGCGGCATTCAATTGTTTTGTTGATTTAGGGATGCTTGTATGAATATATGAATATTTATCTACATAATAAAAACATGTCTTAGTAAGTATTTCGTACTGCTGCATAGACGGCGATAGGCTCACCACCTGTCCCGAAATCCCAAAATATGCTACTGTGAAAGACGGGTTGATAGGATTTATTACCTAAACAACGGCCCACCCCAGTATTAGAAGGGAAAGTATAATGCTTCCTGTAATCTACGAAACCGCAGTATTCACTTAGAGACAATAACTACAACTTATGTAATTATTTAGCGTAATTAATTATATCTCTGTCTCACCATGCAATAGTAAATTGTGGGAGTGAAATAGAAGACGAAGAAATCGATAGAGGATTACGGCTGACGCTGAATTATAGTTTCTGTGACTTGGAAATGTTAGGTTTCAAGGTCAAGTTGGAAATTGGTTTGTGGAACTCGGTATTTAAATGTAAATTTGTTTATTTTTCAATATTTATACATAATGGACAAAACAAATATCATCGTAACAGTGTGTAAATATATATATATATATATATATATATATATATATATATATATATATATATATATATATATATATATATATATATATATATATATATATATATATATATATATATATATATATATATATATATATATATATATATATATATATATATATATATATATATATATATATATCGTAACAGTCTGTTAATGTCCATTGGCCTATGGCCAATAAGCCTTAGGCAGAGGCTTATTTTATATGGAGGTTTGCCAGCACCGGCACGCTTGTCAAGCCGATTGACGTTCGGAGTACTAATCACCTCGCAACGTATAGGCTGCATCCCATCACGGATCCTGGTATATTTTATCCTGAATCTGGTATATTTTAATATTGTTATTCTGCCATCTACGGGTAGCTTATTGTATTTTTAAGGATTTTTCCTCAGTCGCCTTTTACGACAGCCACGGTGTAAGGGGGTGATATATTCTTACGCCGTATTCTTTAGAGACTTTACATTTATAACTAAAACATATTTTTTTATAGAAAAGGGAGGCAAACGAGCAGGTAGCTCACGTGATGGTAAGTGATTACCGTCGCCCATGAACACCCGCAATACCAGAAGCATAGCAGATGCGTTGCTGTGTATTGGGAATTGCGTGAAGATATTTATTTATTATTTATTTATGTATGGTTTCATTCAAAGTAACAAGAAGACTGATGATATTATTAAGGTTAAAGTATTTTTCTTACTTTTTAATTTTATATCAGACTCATTTGTGCCCGCTTGCCATTGGAGCGTTTTATTTATTGATTTAAAAATAATCTCGCGACCCGTGAATTTTAAAGGCACTGTGTTGTTTTTTTAGAAAGCGGGATCTATAAGAGGAAAACAATCTATTTTAATAATATTTTACATAATCCTGAACACACATTTCGTATTTGTTTTCCTTCAGTCTCAATGTGAATAATTTATCAATGGGACAACCTCCATGCACAAGTGATGCACACACCGGTTTTCATGGTCCCCAACTCTGAGGACCCGGGTTCGATTCCCGGTTGGGTCAATTTTAGAAAACACTTTTTCTTAATTTTTTCGGGTCTGGGTGTTTCTGGTACCTTCGTTGTTTCAAATTCCATATTACACGTGCTTATTTAGCTGCTGATGTTGTCCCTATCTATCTAAGTATTTTTTTTTATTTATTGCAATAAACAAAATACAGAATAATAATTATTTATTTTTAAATAATTTGTTCTCAGTAGTTTGAGAAGTAAATAAATGAGATAATGAATAAAATATAAAAAAAAAGTAAATGAAGACATCTAAAGTAATTATTAAAAAAGTGAATAAACTTTTCGTATGGCTTAATTTTTCTATATATCTTTTAACGATGACCCCATAGCCGATTTGGACTTTGCCTTCGAAACTAAATTTTACGGGTTTTAATCCCGCTGTGGTTTGTTTGGTTAAAATTGCTCAGCGAGCTATGGAAAGGGCTATGCTTGGTATTTCTCTGAGTAACAGAATCCGCAACGATGATATCCCAAGTAGAACTAGGATAACCGATATAGTCATAAGAAACAGCACGCTGAAGTGGCCACATAGCTTGCAGAATTATTGGCGAAGAAATTTTCTCGAGTGGCTGTTTCGTTCAAGCAAGCTCAGTATAGGACGATTCCTCACAGGATGGAGCGATGATGGTGGAACAAGTAAACACTTAAAACTTCGTCTTTAAGTAATAAAACACCTCCATTCCTATGTAACTACCATAGCCGAGTGGTTAGGTGGTCTTTTCTAATCGGGAGCTTTGCCATCGATCCTTATGAAAGTGAATAATTTTGGCATCCGGTCGTATTTTGGATGATGTGACATTTTTCTGTAAATAATTATGTATTATTTTATGATGGATTCATTTATAGTCTCAGTAAAAAGTTATGATAGATAGATGGGTGGTCGGAATTTCGAGTCAAGAGACCCGACTTTGATCCCCAGGTGGCGGGCACGTACCAATGGGTTTTTCAAAAACTTAAGTACGAATTATATTGGTGGCTTGGACATAAAGACGGCGACGGGCTCACCACCTGTCACGTTGCCCCGAAAATATCTTCGGTGGAAGGTGAGAATAGGTCTAGGTCGAAGAGACCTAATTGTCTATACTAGACCTCCGTCTACGCCTGTATTGGGAATTGCGTGAAGATATGTATTTATTATAACTCTTTTTGTTGTGTTTTTATTAAATAAAAAAAATATCCAACTTACTCGCGTTTCGCAATCCAGTGGTGTAATCGAAATCAAGAGATCGGGTCCCAGGCTTGTAGCAATTGGTTTTTATTCAAAAGATTATGAACGATTTATATCATTGACTTGGACGTTGTCTCATATAATATTTTCGGTGTAAGGTGAGTCGAAAGGACTTGTCCTCTGTCAACCCCAGCATTGGGAACGAGTTCAAGATATATTTTTATTTAATGAATTTCTGGGCTAACTAATCTAACATAACTAAGCATTTACGAAATGTCAGCTTGAAATAAAATGAAAAATTAAAGGATGAAAGGGAGAACGCGATTTATTTCGAGAAGTGGAGTTAGAAGACTTAATTATGTAGATATATGTCTACCCTAGTATCAAGAACAATACATAAAAAATAATACTTACAAGACTTGGGTATATACACAGTATTTTAATAGTAAGTGTACAAAAAAGGCTATGGTTAGATTACTTGATTTACATATTAATCACTACAGTCTCTTTTTCTTCCATAAGTAACGTATATACGGCACAGATAGAGTGCTTTTATATTTTTATATCTTCACGCATTTACCCAATACTCGAGTAGACAGAGGTCTAGACTATTAAGCCATTACGATCCACCTTTCACAGAAGAATATCTGGGACAATGTGACAGGTGGAGAGCCAATCATCTTACGTGTCCAAGCAACAAAACACCCACATAGATACATATTAAGATCAATATTTATATTTTTACAGTTCACATACATTACAAGTCGCAGTTTACCTCTGGGGAGACTCGAACTAACTCTTGGATTTAAGGCAGGGTCTCTACCAATTAAGCTATCGGATTAACATAACACACAGGAAACATATACTGGTTTTAACTATTACCATCTTGGAAAAATTTGTAAGCTCACAGTCATCTAAAATTAAGTGTTAGTTACTATACATACATGCATAAGGACAACATCACATACGGTCACGGAGGTTGTCACATATAATATAGAATAAAGAAGCTCAAAGTTGCTCAGCAGTATTTTCACTTACATGTTTCTTTCACTCGTTTCTTTGAAGTCACGATAGCTGAGTGGTTGGGTTATGGGAATTTGTAATAATAGGCCCAATTTCGACCCTCTGCTAGTAGGTTAGACCTCTGTGTACCCCAGTATTAATAATGGCGTAAACACATTTTTATACATATTTTTGTTTTCCAGTAAACTCATTTAACTCAAATATTTCAAGGCAGATCCATAAGTACAAAGTGATGCAAGTAAAAGTTTTTCTAAAAATTCCAAGAAAAAATTACTGTAATGTGAATAAAATGTAAACATCTTTTTAATTTAATGTATTCAACGGAGATGGTAACATCTTTCGGGTTTTGAGTTGTTGTAAAATGTTTCTGCATTTGGTTTAATTTTTACATAATGAGGGTAGTATTAAAAAATTTAAAAATGTGAAATGACATTTGTCCATGATTGACTTGACACTGGCAATATGATATCAAGAGAAGTCATAAATGAAAAGAAAAGAAGAAGAACTGTGTCTTTTTAAAGTTAATGTACATTTAAAATAAATCTAAAATATCTTCACGCATTTACCCAATACTGAGTAGACAGAGGTCAAGTCTAGACACTTAAGTCCTTTAGACCCACCTTACACCCAAGTTATTTTCGGGACAACGTGACAGGTGGTGAGCCCGTCGCCGTCTTAATGTCCGCGCCAACGATATCAATCAAACATAAGTTTTTGAAAAACCCATTGGTACGAGCCTGCCACCTGGGGTTCGAACACGTGTCTCTTGAAACTCGAAATTCCGACCACCCAACCACTCCATCGTGAATATAAACTTGGTTTTTGTGGTACTTTCGTTGTTCCCAATAATACAGTTCCATAATACAAGTGCTTTACTTTAAAGACATCTTTCACACACACACACATACACATAATAATCTTATATACGAGTATCTACGTATGCGTGTTAGTGCGTCCGCAATGTATTAACATCAGGTAACCATTTGCTCATTAACGGACGTTTGTTCTAATTTCTCGA
>JAGSMR010000618.1:0-17996 GCA_029286605.1 Sericinus montela | reverse complement strand
TCGAAGATATAAGCCATTGAGTTGTTGTAAAATGTTTCTGCATTTGGTTTAATTTTTACATAATGAGGGTAGTATTAAAAAATTTAAAAATGTGAAATGACATTTGTCCATGATTGACTTGACACTGGCAATATGATATCAAGAGAAGTCATAAATGAAAAGAAAAGAAGAAGAACTGTGTCTTTTTAAAGTTAATGTACATTTAAAATAAATCTAAAATATCTTCACGCAATTCCCAATACCCCTGTAGACAGAGGTCGAGTCTAGACAATTAAGTCCCTCCGACCCACCTTCCACCGAAGATATTTTCGGGACAACGTGACAGGTTGTGAGCCCGACGCCGTCTTTATTTCCGCGCCAACGATATCATTCATACATAAGTTTTTGAAAGACCTTTTTTGGTACGAGCCTGCCACCTGGGGTTCGAACACGTGTCTCTTGCAACTCGGAATTCCGACCACCCAACCACTCCATCGTGACTATAAACTTGGTTTTTGTGGTACTTTCGTTGTTCCCAATTCCATAATACAAGTGCTTTACTTTACAGATATCTTTCACACACACACATACACTTAATAATCTTATATACGCGTATCTACATATGCGTGTTAGTGCGTCCGCAATGTATTACCATCAGGTAACCATTTGCTCATTAACGGACGTTTGTTCTAATTTCTCGAAGATATAAGCCAGATAGCCTAGTTGATAGTGTTCTGTCACTTTCAGACAAAAACTTCACTTTGTACCCATTCATTATCATGGTTATTTTTCGTAGTAATTCTAGGCCTAAAATCATATCAAAAGACATAACATCTTTGTTCACTATATGAAATAACACGTTTGATAGTTTTCCCCGTCGATTGTAATGTCCAAGAACATCTTTCTAATGAATTCACCATCATACGTCCGAGTCCCGTCAAAACATAAGTTATCTTCGTATTTTTCTGTTCCAACGGTAATGAAACGCTCGTCCGTCATTAAATTGAAGTCGCTGCCGGATTCAATTAAAGCGTTCACTGTTAATTCCTTAATCTTGACACTAATCATCGGCTTCGTTAAGAGATTTCTTGTTTTGTTTACGTTATTTTCCACCTGCATAGCCTCGTTTCCACCTTTTGACGTCTGGCTGTCACAACTGCTGTCACTTGTCGCACCACCCTGAAGTTAGCTGAGCGCAGTTTTGCCGACTGAGATCCACTACTGCCAACCGCACGATCTTGCGCTGCGTTCGGCGCGGACTGTTTTACCGACTTGTGAGGAGCGCTAACGCTGCGTTCCGTGCTCGCGCCGCCGCCGGCCGCAGCCCGTGCATCGTGATCCAATATGGCCGTACTGATTACAGCGAAAACACTTGATACCGTTCGGACAATGTGTCGAGATATGACTGTTTTCGCCGCAGTTGTAACAACGTCGAATGGATTTTTCTGTTTTCTTTCTTACAGCTGGTTCGGTTCCCGCTTCTTTCTTCGCATCGTTTACCATCTTGAATTCTAAATTACTAATTTCTCTTTGAGCATAGTGTACGTCGTTACGCCATATAAAATAATTTCGCCTGAGCGCCGTCGATTACATCCACTATGTGCAAAATCAGCTTTCCCCAATTCTCTCATCGCAAGCATATACTGATAGTAGCTTTCGTCCTTACGCTTCATTCTATTTGCCATCAGCTCATGCATTTCTTTACTGTTGATTACATCGGGAAACCCTTTGTATAGCCGTCTTGAGCTCGTCGTACGTCTTGAATACCTTTTCTGACTTCAACCATAATGCCGCCGTGCCGCACAAAGACCTGCGCACGATTATAAGTTTCTGTTGCGCGGTCCAACTGAATAATAAATCTCAGTTCGTTGAATTATTATAAACGTTTACAGAATTTTTCTTCTATTCCAAACTGAAAATTATAGCAAATGTGCTCCGGTGAAATAACGATCGTAAAGGCTACATAGCCTGAATCTCTAGCTACCCTGGCATTAGAAATGACTGTAGATAGAAGGAATTAAAAATGCTTTATGAAAAATGTAATCTAGACAAATTTTCAAATATATACCTTAATGTACACTTAATTAGTAATACTTTTGTAAATGATAAGTACAAATTAAGGGCTCTCCACCTAAGTACGGCCTCACCGTTGTAATTGGTGCTTTGAGGCGGCTATGCCCAATCTGCGGCAGCACTAAGTGCTTTACTATGTAACAGATGGGGCTGTTATCATTTACAGAAGCTCGTGTTTTCCATTATTTACCAATAATTAGTAAATTAATTGAACATTAAATGGGTATCGTAAGATGCCACTAAGGAGAAAAGCCTATAAAATGGCAATGGCTGCCAACAGACACTGGCAGCATTAATAAAAATATCTTTAAGCTATTTTAAATACAGGGGTAGATAGAGGCCTCAGTAACTAACTCATTTTGACCCACCTTTCAACGAAGATATTTTTTTGGGAAAACGTGACAGGTGGAGAGCCTGTCGCCGTCTTTTAGGTCTAAGCCAACGATATGAACGTTTCGTAAGTTACTGTAAAACCCTTTGGTACGAACCTGCTATCTAGACAATCCTATACCGAACTTGGGTCTCTTGAATTATATTCCAATCACCCAATCCTAATCCTATGTGTCCTATATGACACCGAGAAACCATTCGAAATATACCAGACTAAATTTCGGAGGAGGTTCATGTTGCACTATACTTTTAAAAGCCGTTATGATGATGACGACGGCGAATGTGAGGGTGAAAAGATCTTTGTTTTTATAGAAAAGGGAGGCAAACGTGCAGGTGGCTCACGCGATGGTAAGTGATTACCGCCGCTCATGAACACCCACAATACCAGAGGCTTAGCAGATGCGTTGCCTCCCTTAGAGTGCCCCCTCCCCCAGAATTGGGGGAGGGAGGTGTGTGAGCCACCGGTTACCAGCACTCACCAGACGAAACGCAGAAGTTTGTTAGACTTACCACGCCGGTATTCTGTGAGGTCGTGGTACTTCCCCGGTCGAGCCGGCCCATTCATGCAACAACAAAAGCATGGCTGTACCACTGTAAGATCTAACACTCTACCACTAAGAGATCTATTTTAAATGAACTATTCGTAATGAATTAACTGAGCGTGTCGGTCCACAGCTTTGAAATACTATAAGTAGTGCTTTCACAATAATGCATTAATCTACAATAACTATATTTTCCTTAGACAGTAAATTTTGATGTTTTATACTTTTTAGTATTTTATTATTGAATATGACCTGTCATATATGCAAATTACACTCATTTTTACTAACATTATCACATGCACCAGTGTACATATAGATATCGCAATCTCATACTTATTATGCGTTTTCGTGTATCTTTCAACATTAACATTATTAAAACAGAGATAAGTAGCTACTTATAATAATATGTACAGTGAGGGCAGAGTTAGAAGTTTCTAGGATTTAAACTTATAACAACTTCAAGTAGTTTCAAGATTAAAGATTGGCTATCGTATGACTTTTTGCTTGGATTGACGAAGGCACCTCTAAATACTCTATGTTCGTCGGTGCACTTGGACGGCTGTCGCAGTTCCGGGGCTGGTGCGCGGCGGGAGGGGCAGCGCCCACTCCCGGGACAGGCACCAGCTGCAGCGTGGAGGAGCAGGTCACAAACTGACGCCGTAAGCAGTTGCTAGCGACCCCGCCTTCCAAGCTAAGGTTGATGATTTACATGTGCGCTGAATCCTCTCTCTGTCCGTGGGTGTCTCGAGCTGGAGGGAGCCCTACCTGCCTACCTCTCGAAAAAATACCAGATAAAATGAGCAAACTGGTGACAAAGCGATCGACAATCCGCCTGAATGATCGCGAGAAGCCTGTAGAATCAATCCTGAAATGGACTTTCATAGGCTGTTTTTTATGTATATACTCAAGTAACGCGTTCGTAGCACTATAACACAATGAATAGTATCACACAAATCGGTGAAATTACGTTCTGTGATATCAGTATCACTGCAGGATTAGCTCATTTTGTTTGGGCTGGCTCCTAACACCAGTTAAGATAATGTCTCATAAAGATGTGAATGGATGTGAATAACAGGATATATCAGAGCACTTTGTTACGTAATGATATCTAATTCTAACCATGACATAATTAATATTCTAAATGATATATAAACATTTAAAACGTTAAGATAATTGCAGGTTCCTCATAGGTATCGAGCTGCACTGCACGGACCCCCCGTCCTCAGCGTCACCAGGTCATTGGGAGCCCTGGATCTAGTCACGAACGATGCGATGCGATATTGAAATTGAGCCGAAACCTAATTAAACCATGTCCCTATGAACCAAGAAATTTACTAATCTAATCTCTGAGGACGAATAACGATTTCAACGGACTTACACTGCAGAAAGCTGATTTTTTGTGGCGTAACGTGGGATCGTAGGCTACTTTATTTTAGAAACATATTCACATATATTCCTCCAATACAGAGGTAGACAGAAGTCTAGACGATTAAATCCTTCCGACCCACCTTTCACCGAAGATTTTGGGACAACGTGACAGGTAGCGACGAGCTTATCGTTGTTTTTGCGTAGATTGTTAAAGAAATAAAACAGTTAAAACATGTCAGTTTCCATTTATTATAAAATATATTACAATACAACAAATTATAAGTAAATTCTTAGTTCGGAAAGTATATAGTTTTAATTAGAGTTTCAGCTCAATTTCAATATCGCATCGCATCGTTCAGACTAGAGATCCAGGGCTCCCACTGACCCAGGACGTTGAGGACGTGGGGTCCGTGCAGTATGCAGCAGCTCGGATACCTGGCGAGGAAATCGTGCAATTATCTTAACGTTTTAATGTTTATATATCATTTAGAATATTAATTATGTCGTTGGAACTAGATATCAAAGCATGCAACAAAAGTGCCTTGATATATCCTGTTATTCACATCCATTCACATCTTTATGAGTATAATATTCAACTGGTGTTAGGTTAGCCCAAACAAAATGAGCTAATCCTGCAGTGATACTGATATCACAGAACGGGTTTCACTGATTTCAGTAATACTATTCATTGTGTTATAGTGCCAACGCGGTTAGTTTGAGTATATACATAAAAACAGCCTATGAAAGTCCATTTCAGGGGATTGATTCTGCGGCTTCTCGCGTCTATTCAGGCGGATTGTCGATCGCCGGTCACCAGTTTGCTCATTCTTAATCTGGTATTTTTCGAGATAGGTAGGGTAGGTAGACTCTCCGTCGCCCTCACGAGACACTCACGGACAGAGAGGATCTGTATGCACACAAATCATCAACCCCGCTTCAAAGGCGGGGTCGCTAGCAACTAAGTTTATGGGCCTGGAGACCTGCCTCCACGCCGCAGCTGCGCTCATCCCGGGAGTGGGCGCTGCCCCCTCCTGCCGCGCACCAGCCCCGGAACTGCGACAGCCGTCCGAGTGCAACTGACGTACATAGAGTATTTTAGAGGTGCCTCTTCACAAGCCAACCAAGAAAGTCACGATAGCCAATTCAATCTTGAAACTACTGGAATTTGTTATAAGTTTAAACTTAGAACTTAACTCTGCCTCACTGTACATCTTACAAGTAGCTACTTATCTCTGTTTTAATAATGTTAATGTTGGAAAGATACACGAAACGCATGAATAAGTATGAGATTGCGATATCTATATGTACACTGGTGCAAGGAGATAATGTTAGTAAAATGAGTGTAATTTGCGCATATGAAGGTCATATTCAATAAAATACTAAAAAGTATAAACATCGTAACTAATATATTTAAACAGAAACATACATCTAAAGATGGTAGACCAATCGATAAATGTTGTCATTCAATAAATGACCTTTCATTTAACAAAGTGTAATTGCAATATCTCATGTGACATGTACTTCTTATGATCAATGTCATCATAACAGTCTAACAGTCTACTGTTGAACATACGCCTTCTCCTAAGGATCGCCAAGACAGAAAGGTCCTGTGTCATTTGCACCTATCGACTTCTGCAAATGTTCTGCAGGTCGTCGCAGCATCTTGCGGGAGACATTCTAATACAGACAGTTGTATAATCATTGACTAAGAAAGATATATTAATTAATAATAATACAAAATTAAATAAGTAAAAGAATTCATTAATTAATTTAAAGAATTCATTAGTTAATTTATAATATACTTAATATAATATACTTTATAGAAATATGTATATATATATCAACAAAATCAAATTACATACTCTTTCAAGGTGTAAAATATTTTTAAGAACTCAAATGGGAATTTTATATTCTTTTCTCCAATGTATGTACATATACAAGCAAATAAATAAATACGTTAATATGACACCTAGAACTGAGGTGATCGTGCCCGACTCATGTCTAGGAAAAGAGTTAATATTGTATTTCCAACATTATAAAATTTCTTCGCCTGTTTTATCTCCGCTAGAGATAGACTCTGTGTCGATAGACGAATTTAAATTCTCATTCCAATGAATAAATACACAAATACTGTTGTCAAGGGTCAGACAAATCAAAATCAAACTTAGACTTCAATAAATGTTTATTGATCCATACTAACAACATTAATTAAAATATGAAAACAAATGTAGTTTTTAATTGTATGTTGCGTCTAACATCAAACATGGTTGCAGCATCGAATAACCCCGGCTAGTTTGTCAATACAACATCCCTTTTAAGCCACGGCTAAATAATTTTTACATTAGAAATATTATTAAAAGTACCATTTTTATAAATAGGTTGAATATTAATTTAAATTAAATGTTTCACTATTAATTTATACAATTATCTATTAAAACTTAGTAAACTATAATTGACCGTTTAACTTGAACACTGAACATCTTTCAAAACAACGTCCCTTCTGAAACCAATGTTAAGATAGTATTATTATATAAGAAATCTTATTGGTTAAACAATGTTTTTATAAATAGCCTCAGTATATTAAAATTAAATATTAAAAACAATGGATTTATAATTATCCATTAAAACTATGTAAACATTAATTAACGCAATAGCTATGAACACTGAAAAATTAGACAAAACAATATCTCTTTAGGCTTATGTTAAAATAATTATTGACACATGGCCATAAATGGCCTTAGTTACATTTGGATTGAATACCAAGTATGAATTTGTAATTATATCTCAAGGCTCTCTTAACATTAATTAACCCAACAATACATACGTAGAAACATACATTGATAGGTTGAAAATCACATACATTGCACTGATGTCTCTGGGTGCGTAAGTAGCAAACTCACTTGTGTTA
This sequence comes from Sericinus montela, assembly GCA_029286605.1. Taxonomy (NCBI): domain Eukaryota; kingdom Metazoa; phylum Arthropoda; class Insecta; order Lepidoptera; family Papilionidae; genus Sericinus; species Sericinus montela. Next base: position 10,736 of record JAGSMR010000618.1, on the reverse strand, counting down.
TGGAATAAGAAACAACGAATGGGCCACAAATACCCAGTCCCGAGACATGTAGAAAAAGTAGATTTACTCTTTAACATTTTCCCTTTAGTCTATATGCCCCAAGGAATAATATCATCATAGATGCCCCAAGGAATAATACCCGTCCTAAGTACAAATGTTAAAGTTAGGGTTGCGAGGTGTCTGGTAGTGCGATCGCCAATCTGCCTGCCAAGCATGGCGATTACGGCACGCGAGAGGCCTATGTCCAGCAGTGGACTACTGCAAGCTGTTATGTGTGTACGTTATATAAGTGAAATGTATAAGTCGAAAGTGGCATTTGCAACATAATAAAATAAAAATTCGTTCATGCTGAACATTTCACACACACACACACACACTTATGTCCTGCTGGCCCGAGTGGCTCCATGTCCCGCCATGTCGCGTGCGCGTGTGCCGCAGAAGCGCGAGGAGGGCTGGTGGGTGGTGGTGGCGAGCCGAAGAGCAACAGCCTGCTGTCCATCGAGCGCGTAATGCTGGTGCGCGCCGCGCGGGTGCGGCTGACTTCGTGTGCGGCGCGGGCGGCCGGCACACCCACACGCTCTACTTCATGTCTTACCCTACCTGGGCGCGGACCAGGAGTGTTCACGGTCGACGTGGACGACGCGCCCGCCATCGACGACAGCGATTCCGAATGATTCCGATTCTAATACATTTATTAGTTAGTTAGAGAATAAAGTGATTTTTTTAGTAATTCTTTCTCCGTAGAGTAACGCAACGATCGCTTCTACAACGATATCTCAGTGGTATAGGTTACTGTTTGAGCCGAAAGAGATGATATTTACAGTTCTTAAATGTTTGTTCAAGGTGGACGCTAAAGCTACTGAACGGATTTTGATCCTGTTTCCCTTCTCTAATGTCTTGTTTTTCAACTTAGAAACTGACGCACGTATCTCAAAGATTCCTGCATCGGTTTCTAAAAATGGAAAATTATTTGTTTGTGAATTGAAATCTATAGAACGGATTTAGATGCGGTTTTCAGTGCTACACGTGGCTTTCTAGACTTCTATAGTCTTATTTAAGAAAGGCAATAGATTTAGTCCCTCAAAATCTGTTTATAGATGGCCAACGAGCCGCCCCGGCATCGCGCTACATATGTTTTTCTGTCGTAGTAACGTAACTTGTATCGCTTCATACTCCTTTCAAAGTCACCACCCCAGAGTTACTTTTTTGTTTTAGAAACATATTCACATATATTCCTCCAATACAGAGGTAGACGATTAAATCCTTCCGATCCGCCTTTCACCGAAGATTTTGGGACAACGTGACAGGTAGCGGCGAGCTTATCGTCGTTTTTATGTAGATTGTTAAAGAAATAAAACAGTTAAACATGTCAGTTTCCATTTATTATAAAAATATAACATAATACAACAAATTATTACTAAATTTCTTAGTTCGGATAGGACATAGTTTTAATTCGAGTTTCAGCTCAATTTCAATATCGCATCGCATCGTTCGTGACTAGATCCAGGGCTCCCAATTGGACCTGGTGACGCCGAGGACGTGGGGTCCGTGCAGCAGCAGCAGCTCGGACACCTGGCGAGGAACGCAAATATCTTAACGTTTTAAAGTTTTTTGATGAAACATCTATAGCCGCACGTAAAACCGATTTCTGGCGTGGCGACGCATGCCGCGAAACTATACAAAGGTATACTAATTTACACCCTATTACCTGAGAAGTAAGGTTTATAATTAAACACTGAAATCCCTTTTATATTTAATTAATTATATTGTCATTTGTCATTTCTTTATAAACAATAATGTCTAGCCAATTTTTTAAACGAATAACTACCCTTAAAATTTTTTTTAGATTAGTGTACCATTGTTCATTGGATTAACTATATTAAGATTTAGCAATTTTGAAAAAATCTAAATACTCAGGAGCGCTCTTGTACTCTGTTAGAATATCATAAAATATTATTAAGATTGACAGATGTTTTAAAAAATGCTCCGAACTCTGAACGATTATACATAGAACAATATTATAGCAAACTTATAGAAAAGGGGTTATAAAACCATGGATTTTGAAGTTAAAAAATTTAATACTTAATTGAGTCTAGTTTTTACATAAAAAACAAAAGGTATATAATAAAATATCATTACGACGTAAGGTACTGTTTTTCTGCAAAATAAAAAAAAACACCATAAATTAAACAGAAATCTGCGTATTGAAAAGCAAATTGTTTATAAGCGACATCTAGAGGATTATATCAATAATAATATGTTATAACAACATTACTTTGCCATGAATTTTAAGAGTTTCAAATCGTTTCGCTAGTTTTAGATTAGTGTACCATTGTTCATTGGATTAACTAGCTAGTATTTAGCAATTTTGAAAAAAATCTAAAAGTATTAAATGTGTTAGAGAACAAAGTGACTTTTTTAGTTCTTTCTCCATGGAGTATCGCAACGATCGCTTCTACAACGATGTCCCAGTAGTATAGGTTACTGTTTGAGCCGAAAGAGATGACATTTACAGTTCTTAAATGTTTGTTCAAGGTTGACGCTAAAGCTACTGAACGGATTTTGATCCTGTTTCCGTTCTCTAATGTCTTGTTTTTCAATTTAGAAACTGGCGCACGAATCTCAATGATTCCTGCGTCGGTTTCTTAAATTGGAACATTATTTGCGGATGCGGTTTTCAATGCTACACGTGGCTTTCTAGACTTCTATAGTCTTACTTAAGAAAGGCAATACATTTAGTCCCTCAAAATCTGTTTATAGATGGCCAACGCCGCCCCGGCATCGCGCTACATATGTTTTTCTGTCGTAGTAACGTAAATTGTATCGCTTCATACTCCTTTCAAAGTCACCAATTTAGAGAAAACATTTTGAAAATGCTGAGTTACGTATTTTTAACATGCACTTTTAACTTTGAAAATTACAAGCTCACATACAACTGCTCATTTCTTAGTTTCATTCTAAAAGTTTCGCCACGTTTGTACTGGCATCGGGCGTTGTTTCATCTTTGAAATGCCGTCGAGAAGCCCTCACACTAAACTAACGGCTGCAGTATCGGACGGAGAGACATAGTGTTGACGCAGACACGTTATGATGTTTACTTTTTAATTAATTTTAATGTCATAACCCAAAACATATAGAGCAATATTTCTTTATTATTTTTAATTTGTACACGTCACACACATGTCGGTTTACAAACACAACTGCCCTCTGGTTTTTCATTACGTTGTAACGATGAAATTGTACACAAGTTTTGAAAACTCATTGGTACTGCTACATGGGGATGGAACTCGTCTTCGACTCGAAATTCCGACCACCCAACAACTCGGCTATCGTGACTTTTTAAGAACTTTTTTAAGGGGGAAGATAGTCGATCTATTCTGAAGTATATAGAGGTCTTAAGAATGGACTAAATAGAAAATCCTTTCAGCCCACCTTTCACCGAATAATTTTTTGTAATAAAATCATACATAAGTTTTTAAAAACCCATGGGCCTACCACTTGGGGATCGAAGTCGGTCTTGCCTCGCACCCGGATCACACAACTACTATAACGTCACTATTAATTTAAAAGTCATAATTTAAATATCACGTACTAGCAAGAAATAATTATTTTTAAATCAGCAATAGACCATCATAACGCGCTATAAATTGAATTACATAACAATAAACTTTTGTTACACAACAATAAATAATTAACAATAAATATTAAATAAAAAATTAACAATAAATTGAATTGCAAAACAAAGTTAAAACGTTATAGCGTCTTTAATCAGTCGTATTAACTTCCTTTCACTCGTAGTCTATTTATATTTACAGACTAGCTGCCCACCGCGGCTTTGCTCGCAGTTTGACACTTAACGCGGAACCATAATTATATTTCTGAAACAAAAGTAGCCTATGTTACTCCTTATAACATTAGCTACTTTGCCAGTGAGTCTCGTCAAAATTAATCCAGTCATTTCCAGAGATTAACAGGAGTAACATTAACAGTCAGACAGGCAGACAAAACTTGTAAATGTAATTTTTGTGTATGTGCTGTATACATTAATATACATGTTGACGGTTATTTTAATATAACAAACAGACACACCAATTTTATTCATATGTATAGATTATTCATGCAGCTGCTTTACGGCGTCATAATATCGACATTACGAGCTTTTTAACTGTCTATTGTTTTGTCGGAATTATAAAAGACGAGTCATAATTTGTTATATGACGATCTTTAAAAACTGTTCGTAAAACGGATATAAAGACGGCGACAGGCTCACCACCTGTCACGTTGTCCTGAAAATATCTTCGGTGGAAAGTGGGTCGAAGAGATTTAATTGTTCAGGCGACCTATGTCTACTCCTTTCTGTATTGGGAATTGCGTGAAGATATTTTTTATTTAAAAAGCTGTGGAATATTTTATAAAAGTAATTTTTACTGATTGTACGCCACTCGTCCACGAGAAGGTTGTCACTTATTAATTTTGAATTAAAGAAAGAAAATAGACATGTTTTGGTATTTCAGCGATTCTCTCCTTATTTCAGGCGTGTGTGAGTGTAATGCCGACGATATAAAATGGCTTTACCTTCACATGAAACAACAACACGAGTCTCGATCGCGCTCTCGTCCCGTGCACACGTGTGCCCAGCCACCGCTTGAGCGGCTAATCACTTTGCCGGATTGGGTGTCACGAAATTTATTAATATCTGCGACCGGGCCTTTACGGTTCGTTATTGTTCTTTGTTACGATCGTCTACCTGGGATTCCTGATTGATCGTCAGAGTTCCGGAAGATCGTTTCATAAGTCAGGATCGGGCCCGCAAACTAGCGGGTCCCCGTCTCGATAGTTGTGCCTAGGTTGTGCTGTGCTGTGTCGACAGCAGCAGCAGCAGAAAGCGGAGCAGCTGGAAGTGTTCACACTACATCAGTAATACACCCTCCCTCGGCCTGCTGGCCGAGAGATGCAGAGCAGTAAGGCTTGGTCCAATATGGACCAAATTAAGCAGCCCGGGAGGGCATCCTCCTGCTCTGGCGGAGCACTACCCGACCGTGTGGATCCAGGCACAGTTATACACACGGTCGGCCCTCGAAGGCGCCTTCTGCTGCCACCAGTTTAAACCCACCGGCGACTCAACCCCCGCGGGATTAAACTCATCACGGGCGTAAGCGCCCCGCAATGTACTGCCATTCCGGCACCCGCGCCCCAGGTGGCTACCGCGGGCCCTCAGGCCCCGCCGCCGTACCTCCGCCCGTTCTCGCCAATTTTTGGCGAACCAAACAGCGGCACGAGCTGTTCTAAAACCGTGCAACTCGCGCCTCATCCCGTGCGTCATTCGCGCATCCTCCCTCTCGAGGAGGTGGCTCAGACATGGCTGAGTCCTCTGACTCTTCCATGTCGATAGGAGCGTTGACCGAGGTCGAACGTCTCAGACGACGGCTTCACCGTCGTAGCGCGGGCAAACGAAAGCGCCCTGAAAAAGTAGGGACTCTTCGGATTCCGGAAGGCGCCCGCCCACCTAGCAAGGTGGTCGCGGCAGCCCCGGCCCGGAAAGAAGAAGGGTAAGTCCCAGAAGGCGCTCATGAGCGCCTCTACAAAAGCTGCGCCTACCGCAATCAGTAAACCACCTCCGCCGCTGTCCCCATGGACACGGCAGCGACACCTCAAAGCCTTAAAAGCCTCCCGATAGTTATCAAGGAAGGCGCAAAGTGAAATATCCATATCGTGGATGCGCTTAGGGAGAAGCACATCCACTTCTGGGGCGGCAAAGCCCATGAAGGACTTTAATCGTTGTGTCAGTGGACACACTGACGGCCCACAGAGCCCTTACCAAGTGGCTCCAAATTAATAAAGTGGTTTTCATACCCACGCGCTGGAGGAGGACCGCATCCTCCGGTAGTAATTAAAGGTATTCTCGGGGAATACAGCCGGAGAAAGTTCAAAGAATCCTTCTGTTCGCCGGTCTTCCGGCATTGAACGTCTTTAGGATGTTCAATTGAGGGTTCAAGGCAGAACCACGACATGGTCATGGTACCTTGAGGCTACTCCCCGAGGGTAGCGCAAAATTTTTAAAATTAAGACGGTCCTTGGACCCTCGAGGGCATCACTGTCGAGGCTCCGCACAAGGAAAACAATCGGCCAGTGCCATAGATGTCAGGATCTATGGGCACCAGCTCGGCATTGCTTCGCGCACCCACGGTGCGTGAAAATGCTTAGTGACTCACATCACCTCTGAGTGCGCCATCACCAGGGAGTCTGGTGTAAAACCTAGTTGCGTCCTATGCGTGACTGAGGGGCACTTACGCAGACTATCGCGGATGCCCTAAGGCCCCAGATAGGAAACGCAACCCGGGCGTCAGAAGGCTCCACCAACGAGAGAAGCTGGTACCAGCTCCCATTCCCACACAAATGCGTGGGTGAAACCCCACAAATGGCGAAAGACAGCAACGTCGAAAGACGCAGTCCCCTTATCTAAACCGCAGAGCACAAAGCCTGCGCTTACTTTCCGCTCAGTCCGATCAACAACCGTATCGGACGCGTACGATATCAACAGGTCCTCCAAATTTTAGTGCCATTAATATGGCGAAATCAGGCCCTCGCCCGTAAAACGCGCGAGGCTAACGACCGGCAGATACTGCTAAAAGGCCGCCGGAACACTCTTCCATCTGAAGAGCGCAAAACTTAGTAAGTAAAAAGTGACTCACGTTCACTTCCGAGGTCCCCTCCGCCACTAATTCTGTTTATTTTTGTCGCCCATAATAGACGACTTCTGAAACATAAGCGAAAGAACGAAACCTAAATCACTAGCTGTCGGCTTCTTCAACGCATACGGCTTAAAAACAGATGGACGAGTTAGAATTTGTCTCAGTCCATCAACTAGACATAATGCTAATTACAGGAAATTTCTCAAGTCTAGCATACGCGACCCGAAGATAGCTAACTATCAGCAGTTAGAAACGACCGCCCGCTCGCGAGGGGCGGCACGATGATCTATTTCAAGTCTTCGCTACACTGTGTGCCAATTGACCTTCCGTCTCTTGTCAGCATGGAAGCTTCCGGTTCCATGAATCGCAATGACAGGCCATCAGCCCATCACTGTGATATCGGCTTATCTCCGCCTTTGAAAACAATTCTAAGGGGCGACATCGAGGCACTGCTAAATTTAAGCGACTCGGTGTTAATAGCGAGAGAGACAAACAGCAAGCACTCTGCTTGGAACGCCGCAAATGAAAATAATAATGGACTCGCCACCTCTAACTCTAAGTATGAACCTAAGCTTTGACATTATAGGTCCCTCAGGCCAACTAGAATACCCGCGCAGAGGAACAGAATCCGGACATTCTCGATATGGCTCTCTTAAAGATATATTGCTACCTCTTGCGAAAATGAAGTTCATCACGAACTTAATTCCAGACCACCGACCGGTCATAATCGCTAGGGCAGCCGCACGCAGAGTCACTTTGACCAAAACCGTGACAGACTGGCGTAAGCTCGAGGAATACCTCGAGTCTACGGATTCCCCGGAGTTAGCAAACATACCGGAGGTCATTGATAATAAAGACACGGCACTTGCCGCCGTCGTTCATCTCACCTCTCACCTAAAACCGCCGTCCAGTGTATCACTCCAGGCGGGTCAAAGCGGCAAACGACCGCCGCTTTACGAGTTGCCTACTTTGAGCTCGAACAGCTGTTGAGAGAAAAATGCTGCCAATAGGGCATACACGACAGGTATGGGACTGACGCAAACCGCGTTAGGATGCGCCAACTCAAAGGTTAAACGGCGCATGGCTGAGTTGAGGGGCAAAGATGGGACAAGCCCCAATGTCCGGACATCACGCCTTCGCACTGCCTACTGGCATTGGCGAATCGATGAGGAATCCGACTCTGTCATATCTATGCCTCCCTGGTCCAGTCCCGACGGTTTCTATAGCTTTTGACGATAAGGAAAAGCCGAATGTTTAGCCGACAGCTTCGGTACGGTGCTCTCAAGCACGCAACCCACAGATCCCGTACACATTCAGAATGTGGACGACTTCCGTATCATGAAATGACGCAGCCACTAACGGGTGAACCTCCCGCCTACCTCACTCGAAGGGTTAAGGGTATAATTAAAACAGCAAGGGTGCGTAAGGCTCCAGGAGCCGACGGCATCTCAAATAGGTTAGTTAAAACTCTCCCAAATTCATTGCTATTACTATTGGTAGCAATCTTAATGCCAACTCTCACAAGTTGCACCTTTCAGACTCCTGGAAAGAAGCCCACGTAATAAAGGGATCCATAAACCCGGGAAACCGAATACGACAGGCCACTAGCTATAGGCCCATTAGTCTCCTCCAGCGCACTGGGGAAATCTGCAGGCGCATAATTCTGGTCGCCTCAGGACAGCGCTCCAGTCACTAAATGTCATTCCACGATAAAGCGGTTTGGCTTTAGAGCTAGCACTCATGCGTTCAGCAAGTGCACTATCGCCTCACGGAGCACATACTCGAGCACCTAAATGATAGCCCCCAAATATAAGGTAGGAGCACTCTTCTTCGATGTCGCGAAAGCGTTCGACAAAGTCAGCACAATGGCGTGCCACAAGCTATACAACTACGGTATGTCAGACGAGCGTGCACATCACCTGCAAGCCTACTTGTCAGATCGCACCTTCCCACTTCTAAAAGTCGAGGCACTCTGTCCTCCAGCAGAGACTTGAAAGCCGGCGTTCGCAAGGCTCCGGTCCTCTCGCCACACTGTACACGCTTTATACGAGCGATATCCCCAAAAGACCCAAATAAAAAGGTAGAATTGGCCTTATTCGCCGACGATACCACTCTATACCTGCGGATCATAACGCATCGAGAATCTGCATTCAACGCAAGCCGCACCGCCTTGAGCAGTGGTTTGGGAAATGGAGGATCGACATAAATCCTGAAGAAAGGCAACGCGGTGTTCGGCAGGAATCACAAAAACTCGAATCGCCCTAACAGATTCAGCAAATATTCTCTTCAGCAAACCCATTTCCTAGATTGTCCCGAGTAAAATATCTTAAAGTCACCTTAGACCATGGAGACTAGACTTCCAAAACATATTAAAATTGTCAGGGATAGGTGGCCTTCATATCCGGCCGCCTCTTTAACTCTTAAATAGCCGCAACAAAATGCTGCTAAAACACAAAAAATACGCCTATACACAACTTGCGTACGACCGTCATGTCATACGCCAGTGTAGTATTCGCGCACGTCCCAAAAGTACGTTTGAACTCACTCGATGATTCAAAATCGATTTATGCGCCGCGCAACCGGCGCTCACGCATATATGCGGAATGTAGATCTGTCGCGATCTCAAACTGCACCTACAATGGCGGCGCTATTTAAAGTTCTCCATCGACTACTGATGGGACGAACCTACATACAAATCCGCTGAGTAGCGTTGAGGGAATTACACACCCGCGCGATGCCACTCAATTGAGGCGCCGAAATGCGTCATCATAGACGATGATGACGCAATCGCAATGTCAACAATGCGTATGAGGCCCGCCCTACGTACTTTCGCACAGCCACAGACACAAGCCACGTTCTGCGGCTTACACAACCTCGCCATCATTTGTAATTTCACGACTGGCACGAGACTTTCTCGTGGTCGTAGTCGTCGTAAAGAGTTATCCTGAGCGATCCGAGAGTTTCCTCCAATGCGACCAACTGGGGCCCTCGGATCGCATGGCCCCTCCCATGTGGAAGTCATCTCTTTCGTTCAGGGGCGCAGCGCTTCGCAACAGCAGCAGTATTGTCTTCAACTCTAACGCGAGCCTCTCTCGCAAGTCTCCTCAAACAAACTGTAAGGCCTCCCGGGCCAACAGCATCCCGTGGATGGTTTTGGTCATTCCTTCCTTCAAAGTTCGAGGCCCGACACTGTTCGTTTCGGTGGCCTCCCGGCCAAGGAACGTTCGTGCATAAAACATTTCCTCCATGGTTATCAAAAAAAAAAAAAACATAAGAACAAAAAAATGTGAAATGTCACGAAATCCTTTCAAGGTTATTAAATGTTAGAATTTACGAGCACATAAATTATCACTGAACTGGAATTCGCAAGTTTATACGACAGTTATAAATTTATATTTAACTAGTAGCAATGTATGCTTAAGTTATTATTGCCGAGTGGCTTAGTGACTGGAATTAGGTGAAGAGATATGAGTTTCGATTCCAGGGGTAGTGAGTTTTGCAAACTTATTTACGATATATATCTTTGGCTTGGACGTAAAGACCGGTGATATATACGAGTCGGAAGGATTATATTACCCTGAACTATTAGGAAATGCGTGAAGATAATTGAAATGTATAAAGTTTAATTTATATTATGTGTATAGAATGTATATTTAACATGTATTATAGGGGCCACTGAAAATCAGGGCTGGCATAGACCTGTCAGTGCAGGTTTCATCCAGCTATATACCTCAGTGGCTTTCCCTGTCACTTCTGCAAAATGGCGATCGTATTTAATTTACAGTACATATTAAGTTTTTTCACTTTTATATTTAATTTTAAGTTCTAAAATAAATGTTTCTTTCTTTCTTTTATGTTATACGTATGAGAAGACATATGTATGTACGAAGTGTTACACTAACGGCCGGAAATTTCAATTTCAATACCGGATGGTGGAAAGAACTTAGTGCCTGAACCTCTTTCCCACCCCAGCATTGAAAATGAAGCTCTTGAGCTTAACTCTAGCTAACGGTAGCCGAAAAAGGTGAGACAAAGTTGAAGGCC
>JAGSMR010000617.1:0-17981 GCA_029286605.1 Sericinus montela | reverse complement strand
TTGAAGGCCTCGTTGTATCTTACATTTCCTCCATGGTTATCAAAAAAAAAAAAAACATAAGAACAAAAAAATGTGAAATGTCACGAAATCCTTTCAAGGTTATTAAATGTTAGAATTTACGAGCACATAAATTATCACTGAACTGGAATTCGCAAGTTTATACGACAGTTATAAATTTATATTTAACTAGTAGCAATGTATGCTTAAGTTATTATTGCCGAGTGGCTTAGTGACTGGAATTAGGTGAAGAGATATGAGTTTCGATTCCAGGGGTAGTGAGTTTTGCAAACTTATTTACGATATATATCTTTGGCTTGGACGTAAAGACCGGTGATATATACGAGTCGGAAGGATTATATTACCCTGAACTATTAGGAAATGCGTGAAGATAATTGAAATGTATAAAGTTTAATTTATATTATGTGTATAGAATGTATATTTAACATGTATTATAGGGGCCACTGAAAATCAGGGCTGGCATAGACCTGTCAGTGCAGGTTTCATCCAGCTATATACCTCAGTGGCTTTCCCTGTCACTTCTGCAAAATGGCGATCGTATTTAATTTACAGTACATATTAAGTTTTTTCACTTTTATATTTAATTTTAAGTTCTAAAATAAATGTTTCTTTCTTTCTTTTATGTTATACGTATGAGAAGACATATGTATGTACGAAGTGTTACACTAACGGCCGGAAATTTCAATTTCAATACCGGATGGTGGAAAGAACTTAGTGCCTGAACCTCTTTCCCACCCCAGCATTGAAAATGAAGCTCTTGAGCTTAACTCTAGCTAACGGTAGCCGAAAAAGGTGAGACAAAGTTGAAGGCCTCGTTGTATCTTTACTTGAACTTATCTGTAAAATGTGCGGCCTTACCATGGCCGGACCGAAAGCGAAACGAAGAGATTCGCAATATGTAGGTTTGAGAAGGACCTTGTCTCAAAAAATGGATAAGTGGCGTGCTCGATGGTTTGGGCACGTTGAGCGAATGAGTGAAGACCGAATGGTGAAGAAAAATATATAGCGCGAAAGTTAATATTGTGTCGAGGTAGACCTAGATTAACTTTCGAAGACCATGTGAGCAAATTGCTCGAAGAGGAGAGGGCCAAGAGTACTCGGATACCTAGACGTGCATGTATGAAGAAGATGATGAATCTGAAAGAAGCGAAAGAAGTATGGTGATCGTGACACTTGGCGATCTGTTCTCTGGCTACCCTGTCAGAGATTGTGCGTGAAGATAAATAAATAAATAAATATATAAAATTAATGTTGAAAGATACACGAAAACGCATAATAAGTATGAGATTATGATATCTATATGTACACTGGTGTGCATGTGGATAATGTTAGTAAAATTAGTGTAATTTGCGTATATGACAGGTCATATTCAATAATAAAAACACTAAAAAGTATAAAACATCAAAATCTCAACATATTTAAACAGAAACATACATCTAAAGATGGTAGACCAATCGGATAAATGATGTCATTCAATAAATGACCTTTCATTTAACAATAAAGTGTAATTGCAATATCTCATGTATATGTACTTCATCATGATCATCGTCATCATGGGTCAGTCTAACAGAAGTCTACTGTTGAACATACGCCTCCCATGATCGCCAGAAAAGGTCCTGTGTCATTTGGTAATTTGAGTCGACTTCCTGCAAAGTTCTGCAGGTCGTCGCAGCATCTTGCGGGAGACATTCTAATACAGACAGTTGTATAATCATTGACTAAGAAAGATATATTAATTAATAATAATACAAAAATTAAATAAGTAAAGAATTCATTAATTAATTTAAAGAATTCATTAGTTAATTTATAATATACTCTAATATAATATACTTTATAGAAATATGTATATATCAACAAAAATCAAATTGCTATACTCTTCGATGTGTGAGAATATTTTTAAGAACTTCAAATGGGAATTTTATATTCTTTTCTTCCAATGTATGTACATATACAAGCAACAACAAATAACATGTTAATATGACACCAGAACTGAGGTGATCGTGCCCGACTAATGTTCAGGAAAAAGAGTTAATATTGTATTTCCAACATTATAAAAATTCTTTTCGCCTGTTTTATCTCCGCTAGAGATAGACTCTGTGTCGATAGATGGAATTTAAATTCTCATTCCAATGAATAAATACAAATACTGTTGTCAAGGGTCAGACAACTGTAATCAAACTTAGACTTCAATAAATGTTATTGATCCATACTAACAACATTAATTAAAATATGAAACAAATGTAGAAGCTTAATTGTATGTTGCGTTTAACATCAAACATGGTTGCAGCATCGAATAACCCCGGCTAGTTTGTCACTACAACATCCCTTTTAAGCTAATGTTAAAATAATATTTTTACATTAGAAATATTATTAAAGTACCATTTTATAAATAGGTCAACATTAATTTAAAATTTAAAATGTTTCACTATTAATTTATACAATTATCTATTAAAACTTAGTAAACTATAATTGACCGTTTAACTTGAACACCGGAACATCTTCAAAACAACGTCCCTTTTAAAAACCAATGTTAAGATAGTATTATTATATAAGAAAATACAATATAAAAGAACAATGGATTTATAATTATCCATTAAAACTATGTAACATTAATTAACGCAATAGCTATGAACACTGAAAATTAGGACAAAACAATATCTGTTTTTAGGCTTATGTTAAATAATACTATTGACACACATGGCCATAAATGGCCTTAGTTACATTTGATTGAATACTCATATGAAATTTGTAATTATATCTCAAGGCTCTCTTAACATTAATTAACCCAACAATACATACGTAGAAACATACATTGATAGGTTGAAAAATCACAAGACGTAACTGATGTCTCTGCGGGTAGCAAACTCACTTGTGTTATGGAATAAGAAACAAATCGAATGTGGGCTACAAATACTCCAGTCCCGAGACATGTAGAAAGTAGATTTACTTTAACACTTTAGTCTATATGCCCCAAGGAATAATACCGTCCTAAGTACAAAATGTTAGGTTAGGTTATGTTAGTTAGGGCGTTCGGTGAGGTGTCTGGTAGTGCGATCGCCAATCTGCCTGCCAAGCGCGGCGATTACGGCACGCGAGAGGCCTATGTCCAGCAGTGGACTACCGCCAGCAGCGTTATGCGTGTGTACGTTACATAAGTGTAATGTATAAGTCGAAAGTAACATAAGCTTTGTCGGTGCATCTAAGTAAGTAAGCTTAGTTGCAACAGCCTTCGACCAGTCGCCGCCCCCGCGGCTCTTCCTCGCGGTTTTGTAAAGTTAACGCGAAACCCTAATTATTGTTTCTAAAATAATGCCAGCCTGAAGCTACACCTTTACAACATCAGCTACCGCAAAAGTTCCGTCAAAATCCGTCCAGACAGCCAGGTGTCTGTCCGTTTGTTCCGGCTAATCTCTGAGACGGCTGGGACTGATTTCAACGGGCAGAAAGTTGATTTTTTGTGGCGTAACGTGGGACTGTAGGCTACTTTTGCCTTTAGAAAACATATTCACACATATTCCTCCAATACAGAGGTAGAGATAGAAGTCTAGACGATTAACCTTCCGACCCACCTTTCACCGAAGATTTTGGGACAACGACAGGTAGCGACGAGCGTCGTTGTTTTTGGTAGATTGTTAAAGAAATAAAACAGTTAAACATGCGTTTCATTTATTATAAAAATATAACACAATACAACAAATTATTAGTAAATTTAGTTCGAAAGGACATAGTTTTACTAGAGGCCCAGCTCACTCAATATCGCATCGCATCGTTCGTGACTAGATCCAGGGTTCTGACTGACCTGGTGACGCCGAGGACGTGTGGGTCCTTGCAGCAGCGCAGCAGCTCGGATACCTGGCGAGGAACGTGCAATTATCTTAACATTTTAAATGTTTACATATCATTTAGAATATTAATTATGTCATGGTTAGGAACTAGAGATGTTAAACAAAGTGCTCTGATATATCCTGTTATTCACATCCATTCACATCTTTGGTGAGTATATTATCTTAACCGGTGTTAGGAGTCAGCTCCAAACAAAACGAGCTAAACCTGCAAGTGATACTGATATCACAGAACGGGTTCTACCGATTTCAGTGATACTATTCATTGTGTTATAGTGTTGGCTGAACGCGCTAGTTTGAGTATATACATAAAAACAGCCTATGAATGTCCATTTCGATCATTGATTCTACAGGCTTCGCGATCATTCAGGCCGATTGTCGATCGCTTTGTCACCAGTTTGCCTATTTTAATCTGGTATTTTCTGATATAGGTAGGTAGGTAGGGCCTCTGTCGCCTGAGACACTCACGGACAGAGAGGGTCTGTATAACATGTAAATCATCAACCCTTAGCTTCGAAGGCGGGGTCGCTAGCAACTGCTTACGGGGCCGCTTCTGTGACCTGCTCCTCCACGCTGCAGCTGCCAGGCCTGTCCTGGAGTATGCTGCCCTCCCGCCGCGCACCAGCCCCGGAACTGCGACAGCGTCCGCGCACCGACGTACATAGAGTATTTAGAGGTGCTTTCACAAGCCAATCCTAAGAAAGTCACGATAGCCAATCTTTAATCTTGAACTACTTGAAGTTGTTATAAGTTTAAACCTAGAAACTTAACTCTGCCCTAATCCTACATCTTACAAGTAGCTACTTATCTCTGTTTTAATAATGTTAATGTTGAAAGATACACGAAAACGCATAATAAGTATGAGATTGCGATATCTATATGTACACTGGTGTGCATGTGATAATGTTAGTAAAAATGAGCAAGTAATTTGGCATATGACAGGTCACATCTAACAATAAAATACTAAAAAGTATAAAACATCAAAAATCTCAATATAAACAGAATTTAACAGAAACATACATCTAAAGATGGTAGACCAATCGATAAATGTTGTCATTCAACAATGACCTTTCATTTAACAAAGTACCGCAATATCTCATGTGACATGTACTTCTTTATCATGATCATCGTCATCACAACAGTTCAAGAAAGCCTTACTGCTGGTATACGCCTCCTAAGGATCGCCACAGAAAGGTCCTGTGTCATTTGCAATCTGTCGACTTCCCGCAATGTTCTGCAGGTCGTCGCAGCATCTTGCGGAGACATTCTAATACAGACAGTTGTATAATCATTGACTAAGAAAGATATATTAATTTTAATAATAATACAAAATGAAATAAGTAAAGAATTCATTAATTCATTTAAAGAATTATTAGTTAATTTATAATATACTTAATATAATATACTTTATAGAAATATGTATATATATCAACAAAATCAAATTGCTATATGCTCTTCAAGGTGTAAATATTTTTAAAATTTAAATGGGAATTTTAAATTTCAAATGGGAATTTTATATTCTTTTCTCCAATGTATGTACATACAAGCAACAAATAAATAAATACGTTAATATGACACCTAGAACTGAGGTGATCGTGCCCGACCAATGTCTAGGAAAGAGTTAATATTGCCCAACATTATAAAAATTTTTTCGCCTGTTTTATCTGCTAGAGATAGACTCTGTGTCGATAGACGAATTTAAATTTGCCCCAATGAATAACACACAAATACTGTTGTCAAGGGTCAGACAAACTCAAAATCCAACTTAGACTTAATAAATGTTTATTGATCCATACTAACAACATTAATTAAAAATATGAAAACAAATGTAGTTTAATTGTATGTTGCGTCTAACATCAAACATGGTTGCATCGAATAACAACCTCTCGGCTAGTTTGTCAAAACAACGTCCCTTTTAAAACCAATGTTAAGATAGTATTATTATATAAGAAATCTTATTACAAATACTGTTTTATAAATAGGTTGAATATTAATTTAAATTAAATGCTTCACTATTAATTTATACAATTATCTATTAAAACTTAGTAAACTATAATTGACCGTTTAACTTGAACACTGAACATCTTTCAAAACAACGTCCCTTTTAAAACCAATGTTAAGATAGTATTATTATATAAGAAATCTTATTACAAATACTGTTTTATAAATAGCCTCAGTATATTAAAATTAAATATTAAAAACAATGGATTTATAATTATCCATTAAAACTATGTAAACATTAATTAACGCAATAGCTATGAACACTGAAAAATTAGACAAAACAATATCTCTTTTAGGCTTATGTTAAAATACTATTGACACATGGCCATAAATGCCTTAGTTACATATGGATTGAATAATTAAGTATGAATTTGTAATTATATCTCAAGGCTCTCTAACATGAATTAACCCAACAATACATACGTAGAAACATACATTGATAGGTTGAAAATCACATACATTGCACTGATGTCTCATGCGTAAGTAGCAACTCACTTGTGTTATGGAATAAGAAACAAACGAATGGGCCACAAATACCCAGTCCCGAGACATGTAGAAAAAGTAGATTTACTTTAACATTTTCCCTTTAGTCTATATGCCCCAAGGAATAATATCATCATAGATGCCCCAAGGAATAATACCCGTCCTCAGTACAAATGTTAGGTTAGGTTACCGGACCCCCACGTCCTCGGCGTCACTCAGTCCAATTGGGAGCCCTGGATCTAGTCACGAACGATGCGATGCGATATTGAAATTGAGCTGAAACTCTAATTAAAACTATGTCCTTCCGAACTAAGAAATTTACTAATAATTTGTTGTATTGTGTTATATTTTTATAATAAATGGAAACTGACATGTTTTAACTGTTTTATTTCTTTAACAATCTACGCAAAAACAACGATAAGCTCGTCGCTACCTGTCACGTTGTCCCAAAATCTTGGTGAAAGGTGGGTCGGAAGGATTTAATCGTCTAGACTTCTGTCTACCTCTGTATTGGAGGAATATATGTGAATATGTTTCTAAAATAAAAAGTAGCCTACGATCCCACGTTACGCCACAAAAATCAGCTTTCTGCCAGTGTAAGTCCTGTTGAATGGTCTAGCTGTCTCAGAGATTAGCCGGAACAAACGGACAGACACCTGAAACGATATTGCAATTACACTTTGTTAAATGAAAGGTCATTTATTGAATGACAACATTTATCGATTGGTCTAAATGTATGGTTGGTTTAAATATATTGAGATTTTGATGTTTTATACTTTTTAGTATTTTATTATTGAATATGACCTGTCATATACGCAAATTACACTCATTTTTACTAACATTATCACATGCACACCAGTGTACATATAGATATCGCAATCTCATACTTATTATGCGTTTTCGTGTATCTTTCAACATTAACATTATTAAAACAGAGATAAGTAGCTACTTGTAAGATGTACAGTGAGGGCAGAGTTAGAAGTTTCTAGGATTTAAACTTATAACAACTTCAAGTAGTTTCAAGATTAAAGATTGGCTATCGTGACTTTCTTGGATTGACTTGTGAAGGCACCTCTAAATACTCTATGTACGTCGGTGCACTTGGACGGCTGTCGCAGTTCCGGGGGCTGGTGCGCGGCGGAGGGGCAGCGCCCACTCCCGGGACGGCGCAGCTGCAGCGTGGAGGAGCAGGTCACAAACTGACCCCGTAGCTTAGTTGCTAGCGACCCCGCCTTCGAAGCTGGGGTTGATGATTTACATGTGCATACGAATCCTCTCTGTCCGTGAGTGTCTCTGAGAGGCGACAGAGGAGAGCCCTACCTACCCTACCTATCTCGAAAATACCAGATTAAATGAGCTAACTGGTGACAAAGCGATCGACAATCCGCCTGAATGAACGCGAGAAGCCTGTAGAATCAATCCTGAAATGGACTTTCATAGGCTGTTTTTATGTATATACTAAACTAACCGCGTTCGTAGCACTATAACACAATGAATAGTATCACTGAAATCGGTAGAGCCCGTTCTGTGATATCAGTATCACTTGCAGGATTAGCTCATTTTGTTTGGGCTAGCTCCTAACACCGATTAAGATAATATACTCGCAAAGATGTGAATAACAGGATATATCAGAGCACTTTGTTACGTAACTGATATCTAGTTCCTAACTATGACAATTAATATTCTAAATGATATATAAACATTTAAAACGTTAAGATAATTGCACGTTCCTCGCCAGGTATCCGAGCTTCTGCGCCACTGCACGGACCCCACGTCCTCGGCGTCACCAGGTCGAGCCCTGGATCTAGTCACGAACGATGCGATGCGATATTGAAATTGAGCTGAAACTCTAATTAAAACTATGTCCTTTCCGAACTAAGAAATTTACTTATAATTTGTTGTATTGTAATATATTTTTATAATAAATGGAAACTGACATGTTTTAACTGTTTTATTTCTTTAACAATCTACGCAAAAACAATGATAAGCTCGTCGCTACCTGTCACGTTGTCCCAAAATCTTCGGTGAAAGGTGGTCGGAAGGATTTAATCGTCTAGACTTCTGTCTACCTCTGTATTGGAGGAATATATGTGAATATGTTTCTAAAATAAAAAAGAAGCCTACGATCCCACGTTACGCCACAAAAATCAGCTTTTTGCCAGTGTAAGTCCCGTTGAAATCGGTCTAGCCGTCTCAGAGATTAGCCGGAACAAACGGACAGACACCTGAAACGTCTGGACCGATTTTGACGGAACTTTCACTGGCGGTAGCTGATGTTGTCAGGAGTAACTAAGGCTAGCATTATTTTAGAAACAATAATTAGGGTTTCGCGTTTACTACAAAACCGCGAGAAGAGCCGCAGGGGCAGCATTTAGTCAAAGGCTGTAACACAACCAAGCTTACTTACTTAGATGCTGCATCGACAAAAGCTTATGTTACTTTCGACTTATACATTACACTTATATAACGTACACACATAACAGCTTGCAGTAGTCCACTGGTGGACATAGGCCTCTCGCGTGCCGTAATCGCCACGCTTGGCAGGCAGATTGGCGATCGCACTACCAGACACCTCGCAACCTAACCTAACATAACCTAACCTAACATTTGTACTTAGGACGGTATTATTCCTTGGGGCATATAGACTAAAGGGAAAATGTTAAAGGGTAAATCTACTTTTCTACATGTCTCGACTGGGTATTTGTGGCCCATTCGTTGTTTCTTATTCCATAACACAAGTGAGTTTGTAAAATCAACTCGGCTATCGTGACTTATTTACCCAACAACAAACTTTAACATGATTAATGATGAAATAAACGATTCTATAAAACTTAAACAATTTAGTTAATAAATAACGCGTAAATAACGCATTCAGATGAAAAATTAAATATTCATTTATAGCCTTGTAACCTAGAGACCAAGCTTTGCAGAATGTTATGATATACATTCATATTTATTTAATTATTTAGGTTCACCACCAAGGATTACATCGAAGCAATAAACACAAAACTTAAGTATTAAATATTTTAGGTAAATGTATCCTTTATTAAAAGTAAACAAATCGTTCATAGTTGTACGGACTTCGGAAGAACATCATATTTTCGTATGTATGGTGTAATATGCACTTTACACCAAAAATTTTATCAAATGAAAAGTAATTATGTAAAGTTAAAAATTGATTTATAAGATAATGCTTATGTGCTGTTATACTGTGGGCCATGAATTAGTTAACATTTGAAAAAATCGTATAAAAATCACTTGTAAACGTGTTCCCTAAGTTTAGCCCCTGACTTCAGTTGCTTGAATCGTCTGTTACAGCTCTAATCGAACACAAGATACAATTTGTAGTCTAAAGAACTGAGATAATGTAGCTAATAAATACACACACAAATAGAGATTTTTCTTCTTGACTTAAGAGCTAGGCTCTTGTCAGTGCAGCATCTATGTTAGAAAAATTGTATAACTCTGTCCGTCTTTCTCCAAGTCGAGTTCTTTCTTCTGTCCAGTTCTTTCTTCTGTCGAGTCCAAGGCCATTTGCTTTACCTCCTTATAAGATATAACATTAATCTCTTTCTCAATTTTTGATAGATACCCTATCATTGGTCTTCCTCTATCTCGCTTTCCTTCTATATATCCCTCCATGATGTTATTAACGAGTTTGTCATGTCTTAGGAGGCAATGACACATATATTGCTCTGATTCCGAAGCAACTAGCTAAACCAATTTTGTTATGAAATCGGAAGCAAAAAAGGTATATCATATAATCGGAAACAATAAACACTGAGACTCGAGATAATGTAGATTAAGTCGTTTTCACGTTAACCTCTATTGAGCTTCGAATTTAGTAACTGAACTCGAAATTTCTAAGTAACTAGTGCGTTTCACAAGACTATACCGTTAGTCGTCTGCAGCGATACCCACAGGATGAAAGTGGATGGTGTGTTCATACTTTGACGACTTCCATGGACGAGTGGCGCACACACCGGTTTTCACTCCGGTCAGCTCTGAGGTTTCGTCTGTAAAACAGTTTTTAATTTTTTTTATGTCTACAATTTTCGGGTCTAGGTATTTATAGTACCTTCGTTGTTTTAGATCCAACAGTGGATATACTTAAGCCACTTCGGGATGAGAGCAATGTATGTCATTTTGTTCGTGTCTATGTTGTACGTATTCATACTTCACTGTACACATTTAATAACAGCTACATAATCGTATTGCATAAAATTGTTTCTGTAGTGCCATCAGCTCGAAAACTTGATATGCTGCCAAATAGTTAAATTTCAAGGTTGGATTCCGATTTTAGTAAATGCCTACGGGGCTGTAACATCAAGTGTACGTGCTGCTTTTGTCTTAAAATGGTATTTAATTATGTTATATCAGAGAAAACATTATTAAAGGCATTTGTTAATTAAAAGATTTTTAATTACTTATACATTTAATATAGATTTAATTTTTTAAGACTGCCATGAGAGGAGTAATGTCATAAAATTGTCACGATGGTCGAGCGCTTGGGTCATCGGAGATGGAGTCAAGAGACCCAAGTTCGATCCCCAGATAGCAGGCTCGTACCAAAGGGGTTTATAAAAAACTTATGGACGACTTTATCGCAGGCTTGACATACAAACGGCAACAGTCTCACCACCTGTCACGTTGTCCCAAAAAATATTTTCGACGGAAAGTGCGTCGAAAGGACTTAATTGTCTAGATCTCTGTGTACCCCATTGTATTGGGAATAGCGTAAAGATATTTATTTATTTAATTTTATAAGAACATGACAAAATTGATCGTATATAGGCACTTTTACCTATAATATACCTGCTTCTTAAGTTACGCAGACGGGGTACCATTTACTTTGTTCCCAACACACGCTGGTCCACATGTAGAACATGTTTACATCCCATCTGAAAATGCTTCCCGGTCATACATTTTTTATTTAATCCACTTGTTCTAGATAACTAAGTTAGTTTAAGGTATTGTAGAGATTAAGATATAGATAGATAGTAATAGATAGTTTACCCAAAATACACTCTATCTAATCTATTTAATCTCTATCTAATCGTAGTCTATTTGTCCTGTTTAAATAAATAATTTTTCCATTCAAACGGAGACCTTTATTACTAATTCATAAATTCCTCCTTCATACACTTAACTAATGTCTGCAGTACGAAAATCTTGCATAAGAAAAATAAACATGTAAAGGACAGATATTACTTTCTCGGTTTACATCTATCTCACATCTCAATTTAAGTTTTCTTCCATAACTTCATACTTGGACTTTACAAATATGAAGAAACTATTTACATATCGCTCTCAAATATGAGCGGATATACATTCGCTTTGCAGTAAGGGAAGCAGATGTTTCCTTGTATGTAAAATCTTGGCGTTTCTACAAGAACGTGAAATAAATATTTTAGAATAATAAATAATAATAATTAATATCTTCACGCAATTCTATTACAGGGTAGACAGAGGTCTAGTCTAGACAATTAATTCCCTTCGACCCTCCGAAGATATTATGGAGCAAAGTGACAGGTGGTGAGCCCGTCGCCATTTTTATGACAAGCCAACGATATAATTCGTACATAAGTTTTTGAAACCCAATAATTCGAGCCTGCCACCGGGGTATCGAACTCGTATCTATTGACACGAAATTCAGACCACACAACCACTCGGCTATCGTGACTTTTAAAATATTTTAGAAAAAAAGATTATTCGATTATTTCGATTAAATTTGGTCAAGTGTATTACCTATAAAATTACGTCTTGTCTGACATCTGTACATCCCAGTTTTGGGAGTAGCGTGAATACATTAATTTATTTCATTTATTAATTTACAAGTATATTTATTTATTATTAAATAAATTATGTATTTTAATGGAAATGTCTCTAGTTATAAACTAAAACTAAAATTAATGTACAGGGTGGGCCAAGAATTCGTTAACATTTAAATGTAACTTACCGCGCAACCATTACGCGCGGGGCGCGGGCGCGGGCGGGGCACAATTGCAGGTGATGGAGCAGCGAAAATCCTAAAGCTTCACCTCCTAAGGTAGCTGCATGTTACTGTTAATTCTGCCGAGTATGTGAAAATGTTACGGGATGTCTTAGCACCGATGCTACTGGAATTTGTTGGTTATAATCGTAACACATGGTTTCAACAAGATGGAGCCACGTGTCACACATCGAACGAGTCCTTGCCGGTGGTCAAAGACATGTTTCCGGAAAAGCTGATATCCAGATGGGTGACATCCCATGGCCACCCAGATGTCCAGATCTATCTCCAGCAGACTTCTTTTATTGGGTTATTTATAGAGTTGTGTATATATTGATAAACCGAATACACTGCGTCAACTTAAAGAAAAGCATCGAAGAGATGTCGGCGATCTCGCGGTCCCTTTGCAGAAGAGTATTCGAAAACTTCAGGACTCGCTTAGAAGAGTGCAAAAACCGAAACGGTGGTCATTTAGACGAAATAATTTTTAAAAAAATAAATTAAAACTAATTAGCTTTCTCGTAAATAAACGATTTCTAAAATATGTTAAATGGTTTTTTTATACGATTTTTTCAAATGTTAACTAATTCATGGCCCACCCAGTATAATAGCACATAAGCATTATCTTATAAATCAATTTTTTAACTTTACATAATTACTTTTTCATTTGATAAAATTTTGGTGTAAAGTGCATATTACACCATACATACGAAAATATGATGTTCTTCCGAAGTCCGTACAACTATGAACGTTTTGTTTACTTTTAATTAAGGATACATTTACCTAAAATATTTAATACTTAAGTTTTGTGTTTATTGTTTGATGTAATCCTTGGTGGTGAACCTAAATAATTAAATAAATATGAATGTATATCATAACATTCTGCAAAGCTTGGTCTCTAGGTTAAAAGGCTATAAATGAATATTTAATTTTTCATCTGAATGCGTTATTTACGCGTTATTTATTAACTAAGAATTGTTTAAGTTTTATAGAATCGTTTATTTCATCATTAATCATGTTAAAGTTTGTTGTTGGGTAAATAAGTCACGATAGCCGAGTTGTTGGGTGCTCGGAATTTCGAGTCGAGAAACCTGAGTTCGATCGCCAGGTGGCAGTACGTGGCAGAAGGTGGCAAATTTCATCGTTGGCTTGGACATAAAGACGGCGACGGGCTAACCACCTGTCACGTTGTCCCGAAAATATCTTCGGGGAAGGTGGGTCCAAGGGACTTAATTTTCTATACTAGACCTCTGTCTATCCCTGTATAGAGAATTGCGAGAAGATACTTTTTATATATTTTATAAAGTTTGTTGTTAAAGCTCCAAGAAAATAATTAAAACTACGATAAACATCATTAATAGTTTTGTAGCTCAATTAATAACGTCTTTATTTACAAAGATTGGCAATCTTGTTGACCTGATCGCGTTTCACTTCATATCGGAGACTTCATTTGTTTTTCTGAGACTCTTACTTTCAATTTCTTTACCATTCCGGTTTTACTTTTCTTTCGACATATTTCCACCCTCATGGCTAAAAGACAGAAATTGGTTTAATGATAATGCCCGCTTTTTATTCTTATATATCTTAAAAGGTATAATAAAGTTAAATAAATACAATAAACAAATACTTACATGAATTCAGAAAACAATCGGCAGAGGTGAAATAATACCAACGCGCAGTATACCTTTCTTCCCTTTGCAAGTCTCCACCTTTTACCTTTACGTGATAAAATGTATTTGTAAATAGTCACACATAATAAATTTATATGGCCTATAATTGACCTTTCAGTTAATGTTTTTTTAGGATGTGTCTGTAGATAATCTAAAAAAAGTATAACTAGTACTAGTAATAGCTGAATTAATCAGTTACCATCTTGAACACTGAATTCACCTTCATATAAAAAGAAAAGAATAAAATATAAAAGTTTGCAGATACTAAAATAGAGTGGTCCCAAATGAGTAATTTGACCTAAGATTTTTATTCTTAACAACTAGGAAGTTTCCATAAAAATAATTAATAATTTTACACATTCTTTTCCTTAACAAAACAAATTCATAATGTTTAATGTTTTCTTATAGGTTGTAAATTGAATTTCACAGTCAAATACCTGCTTCATGTATGTTTTCATAATCATAGGAAATCAGGCGTCGAGTAATGATTAGATCTCAATTGATTTATTATATCTTGTGTACACGCTCTCCGGTGAATTATGACATTTAGATATGAAATTTCAGATAAAAGTAATTGTAAATTCATTTGGTGCGGTGACTAAGCAGACGCGATGTAAGTAAATAATGTCGTTTTCTTTGCATATCGCGCAGTTTTTCATTTTAGCAATTATTCGTCCCTACGTCTTTATAATGTAATATTTTATTCGTACTGTCTAAGGAAAATATAGTTATTGCAGACATGCACATTATTGTGAAAGCACTACTCATAGTATTTCAAAGCTGTGGACCGACACGCTCAGTTAATTCATTACGAATAGTTCATTTAAAATAGATCTCTTAGTGGTAGAGTGTTAGATCTTACAGTGGTACAGCCATGCTTTTGTTGTTGCATGAATGGGCCGGCTCGACTGGGGAAGTACCAGGACCTCACAGAATACCGGCGGAAGTAGAAGTCTAACAAACTTCTGCGTTTCTGTCTGGTGAGTGCAGGTAACCGGTGGCCCACACACCTCCCTCCCCCACCCTGGGGAGGGGGTAATTTGGCGAGGCAACGCATCTGCTAAGCCTCTGGTATTGTGGGTGTTCATGGGCGGCGGTAATCACTTACCATCGCGTGAGCCACCTGCTCGTTTGCCTCCCTTTCTATAAAAAAGATCTTTTCACCCTTACATTCGCCACCGTCGTCATCATCATAACGGCTTTAAAAGTATAGTGCAACATGAACCTCCTCCGAAATTTAGTCTGGTATATTTCGAATGGTTTCGGTGTCATATAGGACACATAGGATTAGGATTGGGTGATTGGAATATAATTCAAGAGACCCAAGTTCGGTATAGGATTGTCTAGGTAGCAGGTTCGTACCAAAGAGTTTTACAATTACTTACGTAACGTTCATATCGTTGGCTTAGACCTAAAAAGACGGCGACAGGCTCTCCACCCGTCACGTTTTCCCAAAAATATCTTCGTTGAAAGGTGGGTCAAAATGAGTTAGTTATTGAGGCCTCTGTCTACCCCTGTATTGGAAATAGCTTAAAGATATTTTTGATTAATGCTGCCAGTGTCTGTTGGCAGCCATTGCCATTTTATAGGTTTTTCCTTAGCGGCATCTTACGATACCCATTTAATGTTCAATTATTTTACTAATTATTGGTAACAATGGAAAACACGAGCTTCTGTAAATGATAACAGCCCCATCTGTTACATAGTAAAGCACTTAGTGCTGCTGCAGATTGGGCATAGCTGCCTCAAAGCACCAATTACAACGGTGAGGCTGTACTTAGGTGGAGAGCCCTTAATTTGTACTTATTATTTACAAAAGTATTACTAATTAAGTGTACATTAAGGTATATATTTGAAAATTTGTCTAGATTACATTTTTACATTGGTCGCTTGTTCACTACATAGCCTTACATTCGTTCGTAAACTGTTAACAGTTACAAGCATTGGTGCTTACTCAAGTTATTAAAAGAAATTTTAGAAAATGAGACGGTACGACATTCTAGTGCGTAGTGACTGTGCCTTCGAAGCGTAGAGCAGGGTACGAATGTAATCGTTAGAGCAATCATTTGTGTTAAGAATATGAAAGCTTGTAATTAAAGTCATAAATACATATATTTGTATAAATATTTACATATGTATTATTGTATAAATATTAATATTGTAATATTAGCTAATTTACAAGATGGAGATGACAGGTTCATCAGTTGTCAAGCTGTTCCAAATGTGCTCCGGTGAAATAACGATCGTAAAGGCTACATAGCCTGAATCTCTAGCTACCCTGGCATTAGAAATGACTGTAGATAGAAGGAATTGAAAATGCTTTATGAAATAATGAATAAATAAAATAAATATAAATATGTTCACGCAATTCCCAATACAGAGAGAGAGAGAGAGTAGACAGAGGTCTAGTCTAGACAATTGTCCCTTCGACCCACCTTCCACCGAAGATATTTTCGGGACAACGTGACAGGTGATGAGCCTGTTGCCGTCTTTATGTCCAAGCCAACGATGTAATTCGTACATAGGTTTTAGAAACCCATTGGTACGAACCTGCCACCTGGGGATTGAACTCGGTCTTTGACTCGAAATTCCGACCACCCAACCAATCGGCTGTCGTGACTTTAGGAGTAATAATAATCTCGAAATAAATTTAAAACAATAATGTGATTGAATTCATTCCATTTCATGCTTCTTTCAAAATTTCTAGGAAATGAGTTGAACGTTCCAATGCTATCTCTAATCATTTAATGTTTGAAACTGTATTTCGTTATTTTAAAAAATACAAAAGATAGAATATCTATGTAGTTTCTTCCACCTGTTTCTTTTCTATTAGAGAAGTCTAATTATAAAAGTGAGATAGGTTTTAGAAATCAATCGATGGATGTAATATTGGTAAATTGTATCGATGAGTAAATAATTTTTATATGCCGTTAATTATGTTCCTTCAGTAACAACATGATATTCATAAAAGGAAAGGGACATTCATATTTAAAAGTGGATGAATATATTTTTACAAATATTTGTTTATGCATGTATACGGTAGCATGTAATAGCGTTGGCTTGGGCATAAGACTTTTCCACAAATAAGCACCGGCAAAGGTGCGTCGAAACTATTGTAATGACTCGAACTCAGTCTAACCCAGCATTCCTGATACTTCGTAAAGATAATATAATTATAAGCCTCATCTACCGAGAGCTACTGGTCGAAAGAAGTGATTGTAGAAAATCAATCATATGAAATAAAATAAATAATTACCTTCACGCTATTCCCAATACAGAGAGAGAGAGAGTAGACAGAGGTTCAGTCTAGACAATTGTCCCTTCGACCCACCTTCCACCGAAGATATTTTCGGGACAACGTGACAGGTGATGAGCCCGTTGCCGTCTTTATGTCAAAGCCAACGATGAATCGTACATAGGTTTTGAAAACACATTGGTACGCGCTCGCCACCTGAGAAATGCCACATGAGAAAAGCCTTTATCCTGTAGTCGACATTTTCTGTTTCAATAACTCTTATACTATAACCTCGAAGTTAATTGGAATTCTAAAATCTATATTCATTAGAAGTAAAGAAACGAAAAAAAACTTGCATTAAAACTATTACTTTCTGAAAAATAGAATTCAGTGGGATTTATATTTAATATTATTTTACAATAATTTTCAGTTTGGAATAGAAGAAAAATTCTATGAAGCATTTATAATAATTCAAGGAACTGAGATTTATTATTTAGTTGACCGCGCAACAGAAACTTATAATCGTGCGCAGGTCTTTGTGCGGCACGGCGGCATTATGGTTGAAGCTGAAAAGCGTATTCAAGACGTACGACGAGCCAAGATGGCTTTTACCAATGGAGTTTCTGATGTAATCATTGAGTAAAGAAATGCATGAGCTGATGGCAAACAGAATGAAGGTAAGGACGAAAGCTACTATCAGTATATGCTTGCGATGAGAGAATTGGGGAAAAAGCGAGATT
>JAGSMR010000616.1:0-16976 GCA_029286605.1 Sericinus montela | reverse complement strand
TCCCGGTTATGTGGTTATGTTGCTATCCAGCAAAAACTTGCAATAAAACTATTACTTTCTGAAAAATAGAATTCAGTGATTTATATTTAATATTATTTTACACAATAATTTTCAGTTTGGAATAGAAGAAAATTCTATGAAGCATTTATAATAATTCAAGGAACTGAGATTTACTATTTAGTTGACCGCGCAACAGAAACTTATAATCGTGCGTAGGTTCTTTGTGCGGCATGGCGGTATTATGGTTGAAGCTGAAAAGCGTATTCAAGACGTACGACGAGCCAAGATGGCTTTTACCAATGGAGTTTCTGATGTAATCATTGAGTAAAGAAATGCATGAGCTGATGGCAAACAGAATGAAGGTAAGGACGAAAGTTACTATCAGTATATGCTTGCAATGAGAGAATTGGGGAAAAAGCGAGATTTCCCGGTTATGTTGCTATCCAGCACATAGTGATGTATTATTGAATATGACCTGTCGTATGCGCAGATTACACTCATTTTACTAACATTATCACATACTGGTAACATATGAATATCACCAATCTCATACTTATTATGCGTTTTCGTGTATCTTTCAACATTAACATTATTAAAACGAGATAAGTAGCTACTTATAATATACAGTGAGGGGCAGAGTTAGAAGTTTCTAAGTTTAAACTTATAACAACTTCAAGTAGTTTCAAGATTAAAGATTGGCTATCGTGACTTTCTTGGATTGGCTTGTGAGAAGGCACCTCTAAATACTCTGGCCGTCGGTGCACTTGGACGGCTGTCGCAGTTCCGGGGGCACATTGCGCGGCAGGAGGGGCAACGCCCACTCCCGGGACAGGCACAGCTACGGCATGGAGAACGGGTCACAAACTGACCCCGTAGTAACAGTTGCTAGCGACCCCGCCTTCGAAGCTAGGGGTTGATGATTTACATGCATACAGATCCTCTGTCCGTGAGTGTCTTGAGGAGGCGACAGAGGAGAGCCCTACCTATCTCGAAAAATACCAGATTAAATGAGCAAACTGGTGACAAAGCGATCGCCAATCGGCCTGAATGATCGCGAAAGCCTGTAGAATCAATCACAAATGGACTTTCATGTGGAAGCTGTTTTTATGTATATCTCAAACTAACCGCGTTCGTAGCACTATAACACAATGAATAGTACTGAAATCGGTGAGCCGTTCTGTGATATCAATTATCACTGCAGGATTAGCTCATTTGTTTGGGCTATCCTAACACCGGTTAAGATAATATACTCGTAAGAATGTGAATGGATGTGAACACTTAGGATTATATCAGAGCACTGTTGCATGGCTGACCTCCTGGATTCCTAACCATGACATAGTGTACTAAATGATATATAAACATTTAAAACATAAGATATTTGCACGTTCCTCGCCAGGTATCAAGCTGCTGCGCCTGCACGGACCCCGTCCTCGGCGTCTGAGTCCAATTGGAGCCCTGGATCCTGGTCACGAACGATGCGATGCGATATTGAAATTGAGCTGAAACTCTCTAATTAAAACTATGTCGCGCACCGAACTAAATTTACTAATAATTTGTTGTATTGTGTTATATTTTTATAATAAATAGAGAGCGACGTGTTTTAACTGTTTTATTCTTTAACAATCTACGCAAAAACAACGGGCAAGCTCGTGTTCCTGTCCCGTTGTCCCAAAATCTTCGGTGAAAATTGGGTCGGAAGGATTTAATCATCCTGACTTCACCAATCTACCTCTGTATTGGAGGAATGTATGTGAATATGTTTCTAAAATAAAAGTAGCCTACGATCCCACGTTACGCCACAAAAAAATCAGCTTTCTGCCAGTGTAGTCCCGTTGAAATCGGTCACCATAGCCGTCTCAGAGATTAGCCGGAACAAACGGACAGACACCTGGAAATGTCTGGACGGATTTTGATTTGGACTTTCACTGGCGGTAGCTGATGTTGTAAGGTAACTAAGGCTAGCATTATTTTAGAAATAATAATTAGGTTTCGTGTTAACTACAAAACCGCGAGAGAAGAGTTTGTAAGGGAAAGATTAGTCGAAGGCTGTTGCCAATAACCAAGCTTTTACTTACTAGATGCTGCAACTGACGAAAGTTTATGTTACTTTCTTGACTTATACATTACACTCTCATAACGCACATAACAGCTTGCAGTAGTCCACTGCTGACATAGCCTCTCGCGTGCCGTAATCGCCACGCTGGCAGGCAGACTGGGCGATCGTACTCACCAGACACCTCGCAACCTAACCCAACATAACCCAACCTAACATTTGTAATTTTAGGACGGAATAGACTATAGGCATATAGGGATTTGGAAGGAAAATCTTAAAGAGTAACCTACTTTTCTATGGCTGTCTCGACTGGGTATTTGTGGCCCATCTGTTGTTTCTTTATTCACATCACAACACAAGTGGAGTTTGCTACTACGTATAAGACATCGGTGCAATGTATGTGATTTCAACCTATCAATGTATGTTTTTACGTATGTATTATTAGTTAATTAATGTTAAGAGAGCCTTGAGATATATATAATTACAAATTCATACTTAATTATTCAATCAAAATAACTACAATATTTATATTACGTGGTCCAATGGTATTTAACATAGTTTTAAAAGAGATATTGTTTTGTCTAATTTTTCAGTGTTCATAGCTATTGCGTTAATTAATGCTTTACATAGTTTTAATGGATAATTATAAACCCATTGTTTTTAATATTTAATTTTAATATACTGAGGCTATTTATAAAACAGTATTTGTAATAATAAGATTTCTTATATAATAATACTATCTTAACATTGGTTTTAAAAAGGGACTTTGTCAAGACACCAGTGTTCAAGTTAAACGGTCAATTATAGTTACTAATTTCATAGATAATTGTATAAATTAATAGTGAAACATTTAATTTAAATTAATATTCGGCCTATTTATAAATTGGCATTTTAATATTTCTAATGTCAAAATATTATTTTAACATTAGCTTAAAAGGGATGTTGTATTGACAAACTAGTCAGTATTCGATATTGCAAATCATGTTTGATAAAGTTAGACGCAACATACAAATTTAAAAGTCCACATTTGTTTTAATATTTTAATTGTCGTTGTTAGTATGGATCAATAAACATTTATTGAAGTCTAAGTTTGATTTTGATTTGTCTGACCCTTGGACAATAGTATGTGTATATTTATTAATTGAATAAGAATTTAAATTGCTCCATTTGACACAGAGTCTATCTCTAGCGGAGATAAAAACAAAGGAAAGAAATTTTTATAATGTTTAAAATAATAAGAACCTTCCGTGACATTAAGTCGGGCACGATCACCTCAGTTCTAGGTGTCATATTAATGGCTTATTAAGATATTTGTTTGTATAAGGTAATAATACATTGGAGAAAAAGAATATAAAATTCCCATTTGAAGTTCTTAAAAATATTATTATTACCCGAAAGAGTATATATAATTTTATTTTGTTGATATATACATATTTTATAAAGTATATTATATTAAGATATTATAAACAATCTAATGAATTTTAAATTAATGTTCAATTTTTACTTATTTAATTTTGTATTATTATTAATCAATATATCTCTTTAGTCAGATTATACAACCGTTCAGTTGAAGAACTCAAAGATGTCAGCACGACCCGCAACATTGCGGGAAGTCGATGGAATGACACCGGACCTTTCATGTGGCGATCCTAGAGAAAGCGTATGTTCAGCAGTAGACTTCTGTTAGACTGTTATGATGACGATGACTCATGATAAAGCCCACATGAGATATTGCAATTACATTCTTGTTAGATGAAAGGTCATTTATTGAATGACAACATTTATCGATTGTCTACCATTTAGATGTATGTTTCTGTTAAATATATTGATTTTGATGTTTTATACTTTTTAGTGTTTTGTTGTTTAATGCGCATACAGACAGGCCATGTCGTATACGCAGATTAAACTACCACAACATTATCACATTACCCAGTGTATATATAGATATTTCCAATCCTATACTTAATATGCGTTTTCGTATCTTTCCAAACACAACATTATAAACAGAGATAAGTAGCTACTTATAATATGTACAGGAGGTAGAGTTAGGAAGTTTCAGACTAAACTTATAATAACTCCAAGAAGTTCAAGATTAAGATTAATGTGACTTTGATTGGCCAGAAGGCACCCTAAATACCTATGTACGTTTCAGACTGGACGGCTGGTCGCAAGTCTCGGCTTGGTGCGCGGCGGAGGGGCAGCGCCCACCCCGACGGGCGCAGTTGCAGCGTGAGGAGCAGGTCACAAACTGACCCTGTAGCTTAGTTGCTAGCGACCCGCCTTCGAAGCTAGTTGATGATTTACATGTGCATACGAATCTTCCCGTCCGTGAGTGTCTTGAGAGGCGAGGAGCCCCACCTATCTCGAAAACTACCAGATTAAAACGAGGTATCCGTGACAAAGCGATCGCCAATCGGCCTGGAATGATCGCGAGAAGCCTCAGAGAATCAACCTGAAATGGACTTTCTATAGGCTGTTTTTATGTATATATTAAACTAACCGCGTTCGGTAATTCATACCATACCAATAGTATCACACTGAAATCGAGTCTGCTCCTGGTGATATCAGTATCACTTGCAGGATTAGCTCATTTTGTTTGGGCCAGTCTAAACTGGAAGTTAAGATAATATACTCGTAAAGATGTGAATTTGGATGTGAATACAGGATATATCACAGAGCACTTTGTTACGTAACCGATATCTAGTTCCAATCATGACATAAATAATATTCTAAATGATATATAAACATTAAAAACATTAAGATATTTGCACGTTCCTCGCCAGGTATCCAAGCTGGCTGCGCCACTGCACGGACCCCTCACGTCCTTTGTACCAGGTCCAACTGGGGTTCTAGGATCTAGTAACGAACGATGCGATGCGACATTGAAACGGAGCTGAAAACTCTAATTAAACCAAGTCCTTCCGAACTAAGAAATTACTAACAATTTGTTGTATTGTGTTATATTTTTTACAACAAGTGGAAACTGACATGTTTTAACCGTTCTATTTCTTTACCAATCTTACGCAAAAACAACGATAAGCTTCGTCGCTACCTGTCACGTTGTCCCAAAATCTTCGTGAAAGGTGGTCGAAGGATTTAAATTTGTTCAGACTTCTGTCTACCTCTGTATTGAGAACAAAGGAATATGTTTCAAATAAAAATTCAGTTTGATGATCCCACGTTACGTTAAAAAATTAGCGTTTCTGCCAAAGTCCTGTTTGAAATCGGTCTAATGGTTCCAGATTAGCCGGAACAAACGGACAGACACCAAACACCTGGACCGATTTTGATGGGACTTACTGGCGGTGGTAGCTGATGTTGTAAGGTGTAACTATGCCAGCATTATTTTAGAAATAATAATTAGGGTTTCAAAAGAATTACAAAACCATGAGAAGAGCTGCAGGGGTGCATTATCAGCGCCGTTACACAACTAAGCTTACTTACTTAGATGTCAACGACAAAAGCTTATGTTACTTTCGACTTACATATCATAATTCTATATAACGTACACACATAGCTTGCAGTAGTCCACTGTTGACTTAGGCCTCTCTGGGTGCTGCCGTAATCGCCACGCTTGGCAGGCAGATTACACGCTACCGCAGACACCTCGCAACCTAACCCAACATAACCTAACCTAACATTTGTACTTAGACGGGTATTATTCTCAGTATCTATGATGATATTATATCCTGGGGCATATAGATCAAAGGGAAATCTTAAAGAGTAAATCTTCTTTTTCATACATGTCTCGGGACTGTATTTGTGGCCCATTCGTTGTTTCTATTCCATAGCACAAGTGAGTTTGCTACTTACGTATGAGACATCGGTGCAATGTATGTGATTTTCAACCTATCAATGTATGTTGTTTCTTTTACGTATGTATTGTTGGGTTAATTAATGTTAAGAGAGCCTTGTGAGATATAATTACAAATTCATACTTAATTATTCAATTCAAACAAAATTAAGGCCATGTATGCCATGTGTCCAATGGTATTTTAACATGTTTCAAAGAGATATTGTTTTGTCTAATTTTCGTAGTGTTCATAGCTATTGCGTTAATTAATGTTTACATAGAAGTTTAATGGATAATTATAAATCCATTATGTATATTTAATTTTAATATACTGAGTAATATTTATAAAAATATATCAATAAGATTTATATACTAAATACTATCTTAACATTGGTTTTAAAGGACGTTGTTTTGAAAGATGTTCAGTGTTCAAGTTAAAACGTATACACTAGTAGTTTCATCAAGTTTTACTAGATAATTGTATAAATTAATAGTGAAACATTTAATTTTAAACAATATTCGGGCCTATTTATAAAATTGCATTTTAGCTTCTTTCATTATTTAATGTTATTATTTAACATTGGCTTAAAAAGGGATGTATTGACAAATAGCTGTGGTATTCGATGCTGCAATCATAAGTTTCGATTAGACGCAACATACAATTAAAACCAATATTTGTTTTAATATTTTAATTAATGTTATAGTATGGATCAATAAACATTTATTAAAGTCTAAGTTTGATTTGATTTGTCTGACCCTTGACAACAGTATGTGTATATTTATTAATTCGAATAAGAATTTAAATTCGTCTATCGACACAGAGCTCATTCTAGCGGATAAAACAGGCGAAAGAAATTTTTATAATGTTGGAAAACAATACAACTCTTTTCCTAGACATTAGTCGGGAAATGACTTTCACCCTAGTTCTAGGTGTCATATTAATGTATTTATTTATATATTTGCTTGTATAAGGTACATACATGGAGAAAAGAATAAAAATTTACTCTGAAGTTCTCCTTAAAAATATTTACACAATTTTGAAAGAGTATATATATAAATTGATTTTTTGTTGATATATATACATATTTCTATAAAGTATATTATATTATATAATATAATTAACTAATGAATTCTTTAAAATTAATAAATGAATTCTTACTTATTTAATTTGTATTATTATTGAATAATATATCTTTCTTAGTCACCTATTTAGCAACTGCCTGTATTAGAATGTCTCTCTCAAGATGCACCATCTCAGAATATGTAAGTTTGATGGGAGCAAATGACAACGAACTGCAAAAGGACCTTAGAAAAGTGTTCAGCAGTAGACTTCTGTTAGACTGTTATGACACGATGATCATGATAAGAAGTGCTACGTCATGAGATATCAAATTACAATTGTTATTAGATGAAAGGTCATTTATTGAATGACAATACTTTCATTTTGATTGGTTCACCATCTTTAATGTATGTTTCTGTTTAAATATATTGAGATTTTGATGTTTTATACTTTTAGTATTTTATTATTGAATATGACCTGTCGTATACGCAAATTTACACTCATTTTGTACAACATTATCACATGAACACTAGTGTACATAGATATCGTAACCATACTTATTATGTTTTCATCTTTCAAACATTATCATTATTAAACAGAGATAAGTAGCATTTTATAATATGTACAGTGAGGGCAGAGTTAGGAAGTTTCTAGGATTTAAACTATAACAACTTCAAGTAGTTTCAAGATTAAAGATTGGCTATCGTGACTCTCTTCTTGGATTGGCTTTGTAAAGGCAACTCCCAATACTCTATGTAATGTCACATCTGGACGGCTGTCGCACCAGCTGGTGTGCGGCGGTAGGGGGCAGCGCCTACTCCCGGGACGCAGAAGGCAGCTGCATGCGGAGGAGCAGGTCACAACCGGACCTCCAGCTAGTTGCTAGCGAACCTGCCTTCTTTGAAGCTAGGGGCGATGATTTACATGTGCATACGAATCCTCTCTGTCCGTGAGTGTTCCTGAGAGGCGACAGAGGGAGAGCCCTACCTATCTCGAAAAATACCAGATTAAAAATGAGCAACTATACAAAGCGATCTCATAATCGGCTCGAATGATCGCGAGAAGCCTGTAGAATCAATCCTGAAATAATTTTCATAGGCTGTTTTTTACATCAAATTATCTCCAAGTTCGTAGCACTATAACAATGAATAGTATCACTGAAATCGGTAGAGCCTGCCCAGATATCAGTATCACTTGCAGGATTAGCTCATTTTGTTTGGGCTAGCTCCCAATAATTTTGGTTAAGATAATATACTGTAAAGATGTGAATGGATGTGAACAACTTCTTGGATATCAGAGCACTTTGTTACGTAACTGATATCTAGTTCCTAATCATGATGCTACCATATTCTAAAATGGTATATAAACATTTAAAACATTAAGATATTTGCACGTTCCTCGCCACAGGTATCCACTGCACGGACCCCCACGTCCTCGGCGCGTCACCAGGTCCAATTAAGCCTCCTGGATCTAGTCACGAACGATGATGCGATATTGAAATTGAGCTGAACCTCTAATTAAACTATGTCCTTCCGAACTAAGAAATTTACTAACAATTTGTTGTATTGTGTTGTATTTTATAATAAATGGAAACTGACATGTTTTAACTGTTCTATTTCTTTAATAATCTACGCAAAACAACGATAAGCCTGTCGCCACTCCGTCACGCTTTCCCAAAACTGGTGAAAAGGTGTGGTCGGAAGGATTTAATCGTTCAGACTTCTGTCTACCTCTGTATTGGAGGAATGTATAGGAATATGTTTCTAAAATAAAAAGTAGCCTACGATCCCACGTTACGCCACAAAATCAGCTTCTGCCAGTGTAAGTCCCGTTGAAATCGGTCTAGCCGTCTCAGAGATTAGCCGAACAAACGGACAGACACCTGAAACGTCTGGACCGATTTTACGGGAATTTCACTGGCGGTAGCTGATGTTGTAAGGTGTAACTAAGGCTAAGAATATTTTAGGAACAATAATTAGGTTTCGCGTTAACTACCAAACCGCGAGAAGAGCCGCCGCAGGGGCAGCATTTAGTCGAAGGCTGTTAATAACCAAGCTTACTTACTTACGTTACTGGATGTGCTTATGTTACTTTCTGACTATACATCATAATTTATATAACGTACACACATAACAGCTTGCAGTAGTCCACTGCTGACATAGCCTCCGGCGTGCCGTAATCGCCACGCTTGGCAGGCAGATTGGCGATCGCACTACCAGACACCCCAACCCAACCAACATAACCTAACCCAACATTTGTACTTAGGACGGGTATTATTCCTTGGGGCATCTATGATGATATTATTCTTGGGGCATATAGACTAAAGGAAAAATCTTTAAAGAGTAAATCTATTTCTTTCTACATGTCTCGACTCAGTATTTATTTGGGTGTCCTATTCGTTGTTTCTTATTCACATCACAACACAAGAGTTTGTCATCTCCCTACGTATAAGACATCGGTAATGTATGTGATTTCAACCTATCAATGTATGTTTCTACGTATGTATTGTTATTAGGGTTAATTAATGTTAAGAGCCTTGAGATATAATTACAAATTCATACTTAATTATTCAATCAAATGTAATCTAAGGCTATTTATGGCCATGTGTCCAATGGTATTTTAACATAAGCCCAAAAAGAGATATTGTTTTGTCTAATTTTCAGTGTTCATAGCTATTGCGTTAATTAATGTTATATAGTTTTAATGGATAATTATAAATCCAATGTTTTTTAATATTTAATTTTAATATAATTGAGGCTATTATAAAAACAGTATTGTAATAAGATTTCTTATGGGTACCAATAATATCTTAACATTGGTTTTAAAAGGACGTTGTTTTGAAAGATGTTCAGTGTCTGCTAAACGGTCAATTATAGTTTCATTAATTTTTAATAGATAATTGTATAAATTAATAGTGAAACATTTAATTTAAATTAATATTCAGCCTATTTATAAATTGGTACTTTAATAATATTTCTAATGTCAAAATATTATTTTAACATTGGCTTAAAGTGGATAAGTGTTGTATTGAAAACTAGCTGGGGTATTCGATGCTGCAATCATGTTTGATGTTAGACGCAACATACAATTAAAAACTACATTTGTTTTAATATTTTAATTAATGTGTTGTTAGTATGGATCAATAAACATTTATTGAAGTCTGTTTGATTTGATTTGTCTGACCTCGACAACAGTATGTGTATATTTATTAATTGAATAAGAATTTAATTGTCTATCGACACAGAGTCTATCTCTAAAGCGGAGATAAAACAGGCGAAAAGAAATTTTTATAATGTTGGAAATAATAATATGAACTCTTTTCCTAGACATTAGTCGGGCACGATCACCCCAGTTCTAGTGTGTGATATTAATGTATTTATTTATTTATTTGCTTGTATATGTAATATTGTACATTGGAGAAAAAGAATATAAAATTCTATTTGAAGTTCTTAAAAATATTTATTAATACCTTTGAAAGAGTATATAGCAATTTGATTTTTTAAGGATATATACATATTTCTATAAAGTATATTATATTAAGTATATTATAAATTAACTAATGAATTTTTAAATTAATAAAATGAATTCTTTACTTAATAATTTGTATTATTATTAATTAATATATCTTTCTTAGTCAATGATTATACAACTGTCTGTATTAGAATGTCTCCCAAGATGCTGCGACGACCTGCAGAACATTGCAGGGAAGTCGATGGTGCAAATGACACCGGACCTTCTGTGGCGATCCTTAGGAGAGGCGTATGTTCAGCAGTAGACTCTGTTAGACTGTTGGTGATGACGATGATCATGATAAGTACATGTCACATGAGATATTGCAATTACACTTTGTTGATGAAAGGTCATTTATTGAATGACAACATTTATAGATTGAAGATGGTAGATATCTTTAGATGTATGTTTCTGTTTAAATATATTGAGATTTTGATGTTTTGTACTTTTTAGTATTTTATTATTGAATATGACCTGTCGTATACGCAAATTACACTCATTTTACTAACATTATCACATGTACACCAGTGTATATATAGATATCGCAATTCATACTTATTATACTGTGTATCTTTCAACATTAACATTATTAAACAGACAAGTAGCTACTTATAATATGTACAGTGAGGGCAGAGTTAGAAGTTTTGGATTTAAACTATAACAACTTCAAGTAGTTTCAAGATTAAAGATTGGCTATCGTGACTTTCTTGGATTGGTTTGTGAAGGCACCTCTAAATA
The DNA here is from genome assembly GCA_029286605.1 of Sericinus montela. Lineage (NCBI taxonomy): Eukaryota > Metazoa > Arthropoda > Insecta > Lepidoptera > Papilionidae > Sericinus > Sericinus montela. Next base: position 5,822 of record JAGSMR010000616.1, on the reverse strand, counting down.
CTTTTGTACGTCGGTGCACTTGGACGGGCTGTCGCAGTTCCGGGGGCTGGTGCGGCGGGAGGGGGCAGCGCCCACTCCCGACGGGCGCAGTTGCAGCGTGAGGAGCAGGTCACAAACTGACCCCTGTAGCTAGTTGTTAGCGACCCCGCCTTCGAAGCTAGTTGATGATTTACATGCATACGAATCCTCTCTGTCCGTGAGTGTCTCGAGAGGCAGAGGGAGAGCCCCACTCTATCTCTGAAAAATACCAGATTAAAATGAGCAAATTATGACAAAGCGATCGCCAATCGGCCTGAATGATCGCGAGAAGCCTGTAGAACTGGAATCCTGAAATGGACTTTCATAGGCTGTTTTTATGTATATATGCTCTCAAACTAACCGCGTTCGTAGCACTATAACACAATGAATAGTATCACTGGAAATCGGTAGAGCCTGTTCTGTGATATCAGTATCACTTGCAGGATTAGCTCATTTTGTTTGGGCTATTCAACACCGGTTGATAATACACTGCAAAGATGGAATGATGAATAACAGGATATATCAGAGCACTTTGTTACGTAACTGATATCTAGTTCCTCTAACTACATGACATAATTAATATTCTAAATGATATATGTAAAACATTTAAAACATAAAGATATTTGCACGTTCCTCGCCAGGTATCCGCTGCTGCGCCACTGCACGGACCCCCACGTCCCTCGGCGTCACCAGGTCCAATTGGGAGCCCTGGATCTAGTCGTCAATGAACGATGCGGATGCGATATTGAATTGAGCTGAAACTCTAATTAAACCATGTCCTTCCGAACTAAGAAATTTACTAATAATTTGTTACAGATTAAAGTTATATTTTTATAATAAATGGAAACTGACATGTTTTAACCGTTTTATTCTTTTAACAATCTACGCAAAACAACGAAAGCTCGTCGCTACCTGTCCTGTTGTCCCAAAATCTTCGGTGAAAGGTGTGGGTCGAAGGATTTAATCGTTCAATCAAGGTCTACCTCTGTATTGGAGGAATGTATGTGAATATGTTTCTAAAATAAAAGTAGCTCTACGATCCCACGTTACGCCACAAAAATTGAAAGCTGTTAGTGTAAGTCCTGTTGAAATCGGCTCCACGGTCCCAGAGATTAGCCGGAACAAACGGACAGGACACCTGAAACGTCTCGACGGATTTTGACGGGACTTTCACTGGCGGTAGCTGATGTTGTAAGGTGTAACTACAATAGTACATTTTAGAAACAATAATTAGGGTTTCGCGTTAACCACAAAACCGCGAGAAGAAAGCCGCAGGGGGCAGCATTTAGTCGAAGGCTGTTGCTGCACAACCAAGCTTTTTCTACTTACTTAGATGCTGCACCGACAAAAGCTTATGTTACTTCTTGGACTTATACACAGCCTCTATATATCGCACACACATATTGAAAGCTTGCGCAGTCCACTGCTGGACATGGGCCTCGCGCCGTAATCGCCACGCCTGGCAGGGCAGATTGGCGATCGACTCACCACACCTCGCAACCTAACCCAATACAACCTAACCTAACATTTGTACTTAGGACGGGTATTAGACTATAGGGCATATAGACTAAAGGGAAAATCTTAAAGAGTAAATCTACTTTTTCTACATGTCTCGACTGTATTTGTGGCCCATTCGTTGTTTCCTTATTCACATCACAACACAAGTGAGTTTGCTACTTACGCCGTATAAGACATCGGTGCACGTATGTGATTTTCAACCTATCAATGGCTGTTTCTACGTATGTATTGTTGTTAATTACTAAGAGAGAGCCTTGAGATATATAATTCATAAATTCATACTTAATTATTCAATCAAAATGTAACTAAGGCTATTTATGGCCATGTGTGTCAATGGTATTTTAACATAAGCCTAAAAAGAGATATTGTTTTGTCTAATTTTTCAGTGTTCATAGCTATTGCGTTAATTAATGTTTACATAGTTTTAATGGATAATTATAAACCCATTGTTTTTAATATTTAATTTTAATATACTGAGGCTATTTATAAAAAACAGTATTTGTAATAAGATTTCTTATATAATAATACTATCTTAACATTGGTTTTAAAAGGACTTTGTTTTGAAAGATGTTCAGTGTTCAAGTTAAACGGTCAATTATAGTTTACTAATTTTTACTAGATAATTGTATAAATTAATAGTGAAACATTTAATTTAAATTAATATTCGGCCTATTTATAAAATTGGTACTTTTAATAATATTTCTAATGTCAAAATATTATTTTAACATTGGCTTAAAAGGATGTTGTATTGACAAACTAGCTGGGGTATTCGATGCTGCAATCATGTTTGATGTTAGACGCAACATACAATTAAAAACTACATTTGTTTTAATATTTAATTAATGTTGTTAGTATGGATCAATAAACATTTATTGAAGTCTAAGTTTGATTTTGATTTGTCTGACCCTGACAACAGTATGTGTGTATTTATTCATTGAATAAGAATTTAAATTCGTCTATCGACACAGAGTCTATCTCTAGCGGAGATAAAACAGGCGAAAGAAATTTTTATAATGTTGGAAATACAATATGAACTTTTCCTAGACATTAGTCGGGCACGATCACCTCAGTTCTAGGTGTCATATTAACGTATTTATTTATTTATTTGCTTGTATATGTACATACATTGGAGAAAAGAATATAAAATTCCCATTTGAAGTTCTTAAAATATTTACACACCTTGAAAGAGTATATAGCAATTTGATTTTTGTTGATATATATATATATATATTTCTATAAAGTATATTATATTATATATTATAAATTAACTAATGAATTCTTTAAATTAATTAATGAATTTTTACTTATTTAATTTTGTATTATTATTAATTAATATATTTTTCTTAGTCAATGATTATACAACTGTCTGTATTAGAATGTCTCCTGCAAGATGCTGCGACGACCTGCAGAACATTGCGGGAAGTCGATGGTGCAAATGACACAGGACCTTTCTATGTGGCGATCCTTAGGAGAGGCGTATGTTCAGCAGTAGACTTCTGTTAGACTGTTATGATGACGATGATCATGATAAGAAGTACATGTCACATGAGATATTGCAATTACACTTTGTTAGATGAAAGGTCATTTATTGAATGACAACATTTATCGATTGGTCTACCATCTTTAGATGTATGTTTCGTTTAAATATATTGAGATTTTGATGTTTTATACTTTTTAGTATTTTATTATTGAATATGACCTGTCGTATACGCAAATTACACTCATTTTACTAACATTATCACATGCACACCAGTGTACATATAGATATCGCAATCTCATACTTATTATGCGTTTTCGTGTATCTTTCAACATTAACATTATTAAAACAGAGATAAGTAGCTACTTATAATATCTACAGTGAGGGCAGAGTTAGAAGTTTCTAGGATTTAAACTTATAACAACTTCAAGTAGTTTCAAGATTAAAGATTGGCTATCGTGACTTTCTTGGATTGGCTTGTGAAGGCACCTCTAAATACTCTATGTACGTCGGTGCACTTGACGGCTGTCGCAGTTCCGAGTTGGTGCGCGGCGGGAGGGGCAGCGCCCACTCCCGGACGGCGCAGCTGCAGTGTGGAGGAGCAGGTCACAAACTGACCCCGTAGCTTAGTTGCTAGCGACCCCGCCTTCGAAGCTAGGGGTTGATGATTTACATGTGCATACGAATCCTCTCTGTCCGTGAGTGTCTCGAGAGGCGACAGAGGAGAGCCTTGTACCTATCTCGAAAAATACCAGATTAAAATGAGCAAACTGGTGACAAAGCGATCGCCAATCGGCCTGAATGATCGCGAGAAGCCTGTAGAATCAATCCTGAAATGGACTTTCATAGGCTGTTTTTTATGTATATACTCAAACTAACCGCGTTCGTAGCACTATAACACAATGAATAGTATCACTGAAATCGGTAGAGCCCGTTCTGTGATATCAGTATCACTTGCAGGATTAGCTCATTTTGTTTGGGCTAGCTCCTAACACCGGTTAAGATAATATACTCGTAAAGATGTGAATGGATGTGAATAACAGGATATATCAGAGCACTTTGTTACGTAACTGATATCTAGTTCCTAACCATGACATAATTAATATTCTAAATGATATATAAACATTAAAAACTTTAAGATATTTGCACGTTCCTCGCCAGGTATCCGAGCTGCTGCGCCACTGCACGGACCCCCACGTCCTCGGCGTCACCAGGTCCAATTGGGAGCCCTGGATCTAGTCACGAACGATGCGATGCGATATTGAAATTAATCAAAACTATGTCCTTTCCGAACTAAGAAATTTACTAATAATTTGTTGTATTGTGTTATATTTTTATAATAAATGGAAACTGACATGTTTTAACTGTTCTATTTCTTTAACAATTGCCGCAAAAACAACGATAAGCCTGTCGCTACCCGTCACGTTGTCCCAAAATCTTCGGTGAAAGGTGGGTCGGAAGGATTTAATCGTTCAGACTTCTGTCTACCTCTGTATTGAGGAATGTATGAATATGTTTCTTAAATAAAACCAGTTTACGATCCCACGTTATTATTAAAAAATTGAGTTTGCCAGTGTAAGTCCTGCTGGAACGTGGTCTAGCTGTCTCAGAGATTAGCTTGAACAAACGGACAAAACACCAAAAACGTCTGGACCGATTTTGACGGGACTTAATTGGCGGTAGCTGATGTTGTAAGGTGCAAATCAAGGTTAGCATTATTTTAGAAACAATAATTAGGGTTTCGCGTTAACCACAAAACCGCGAGAAGAGTCCAGGGCAGTGACGGCCGAAGGTTGTTACACAACTAAGCTTTTTACTACTTAGATGCTGCACCGACAAAAGCTTATGTTACTTTCGACTTATACATTACACTTATATAACGTACACACATAACAGCTTGCAGTAGTCCACTGTTGGATTTATAGGCCTCGCGGTGCTGCATCGCCACGCTTGGCAGGCAGATCAAGCGATCGCACCACCAGACACCTCGCAACCTAACCTAACATAACCTAACCTAACATTTGTACTTAGGACGGGTATTATTCCTTGGGGCATCTATGATGATATTATATCCGGGGAGTAGACTAAAGGGAAATCTTAAAGAGTAAATTCTTTTCTACATGTTCGACTGGGTATTTATTCATTCGTTGTTTCTATTCCATAGCACAAGTGAGTTTGCTACTTACGTATGAGACATCGGTGCAATGTATGTGATTTTCAACCTATCAATGTATGTTTCACGTATATTGTTACACTAATGTTAAGAGAGCCTTGAGATATAATTACAAATTCATACTTAATTATTCAATCAAAATGTAACTAAGGCCATGTATGGCCATGTGTCCAATGTATTTTAACATGTTTCAAAAAGAGATATTGTTTTGTCTAATTTTTCAGTGTTCATAGTTATTGCGTTAATTAATGTTTATAGTTTTAATGGATAATTATAAATCCATTGTTTTTAATATTTAATTTTAATATACTGAGGCTATTTATAAAACAGTATTTGTAATAGATTTCTTATATAATAATACTATCTAACATTGGTTTTAAAAGGAGTTGTTTTGAAAGATGTTCAGTGTTCAAGTTAAACGGTTAATTATAGTTTACTAAGTTTTACTAGATAATTGTATAAATTAATAGTGAAACACGAATTTAAATTATTCGGAAGCCCATTTATAAAATTGGTACTTTTAATAATATTTCTAATAACAAAATATTTTAACATTGGCTTAAAAGGGATGTTGTATTGACAAACTAGCTGGGGTATTCGATGCTGAAAAATCATGCTTGATGTTAGACAACATAA
>JAGSMR010000615.1:0-24604 GCA_029286605.1 Sericinus montela | reverse complement strand
AAAACATAACAGCTTGCAGTAGTCCACTGTTGGATTTATAGGCCTCGCGGTGCTGCATCGCCACGCTTGGCAGGCAGATCAAGCGATCGCACCACCAGACACCTCGCAACCTAACCTAACATAACCTAACCTAACATTTGTACTTAGGACGGGTATTATTCCTTGGGGCATCTATGATGATATTATATCCGGGGAGTAGACTAAAGGGAAATCTTAAAGAGTAAATTCTTTTCTACATGTTCGACTGGGTATTTATTCATTCGTTGTTTCTATTCCATAGCACAAGTGAGTTTTGCTACTTTACGTATGAGACATCGGTGCAATGTATGTGATTTTCAACCTATCAATGTATGTTTCACGTATATTGTTACACTAATGTTAAGAGAGCCTTGAGATATAATTACAAATTCATACTTAATTATTCAATCAAAATGTAACTAAGGCCATGTATGGCCATGTGTCCAATGTATTTTAACATGTTTCAAAAAGAGATATTGTTTTGTCTAATTTTTCAGTGTTCATAGTTATTGCGTTAATTAATGTTTATAGTTTTAATGGATAATTATAAATCCATTGTTTTTAATATTTAATTTTAATATACTGAGGCTATTTATAAAACAGTATTTGTAATAGATTTCTTATATAATAATACTATCTAACATTGGTTTTAAAAGGAGTTGTTTTGAAAGATGTTCAGTGTTCAAGTTAAACGGTTAATTATAGTTTACTAAGTTTTACTAGATAATTGTATAAATTAATAGTGAAACACGAATTTAAATTATTCGGAAGCCCATTTATAAAATTGGTACTTTTAATAATATTTCTAATAACAAAATATTTTAACATTGGCTTAAAAGGGATGTTGTATTGACAAACTAGCTGGGGTATTCGATGCTGAAAAATCATGCTTGATGTTAGACAACATAACAATTAAAAAACTAAGTATTTGTTTGTTACTTTCGACTTATACATTATACTATATAACGTACACACATAACAGCTTGCAGTAGTCCACTGTTGGATTTATAGGCCTCGCGGTGCTGCATCGCCACGCTTGGCAGGCAGATCAAGCGATCGCACCACCAGACACCTCGCAACCCAACCTAACATAACCTAACCTAACATTTGTACTAGGACGGGTATTATTCCTTGGGGCATCTATGATGATATTATATCCGGGGAGTAGACTAAAGGGAAATCTTAAAGAGTAAATTCTTTTCTACATGTTCGACTGGGTATTTATTCATTCGTTGTTTCTATTCCATAGCACAAGTGAGTTTGCTACTTTACGTATGAGACATCGGTAATGTATGTGATTTTCAACCTATCAATGTATGTTTCACGTATATTGTTACACTAATGTTAAGAGAGCCTTGAGATATAATTACAAATTCATACTTAATTATTCAATCAAAATGTAACTAAGGCCATGTATGGCCATGTGTCCAATGTATTTTAACATGTTTCAAAAAGAGATATTGTTTTGTCTAATTTTTCAGTGTTCATAGTTATTGCGTTAATTAATGTTTATAGTTTTAATGGATAATTATAAATCCATTGTTTTTAATATTTAATTTTAATATACTGAGGCTATTTATAAAACAGTATTTGTAATAGATTTCTTATATAATAATACTATCTAACATTGGTTTTAAAAGGAGTTGTTTTGAAAGATGTTCAGTGTTCAAGTTAAACGGTTAATTATAGTTTACTAAGTTTTACTAGATAATTGTATAAATTAATAGTGAAACACGAATTTAAATTATTCGGAAGCCCATTTATAAAATTGGTACTTTTAATAATATTTCTAATAACAAAATATTTTAACATTGGCTTAAAAGGGATGTTGTATTGACAAACTAGCTGGGGTATTCGATGCTGAAAAATCATGCTTGATGTTAGACAACATAACAATTAAAAAACTAAGTATTTGTTTTATTAATTAATTAAGGTTCGAGGAGTCTGGTACTGCGATCGCTAATCCGCTTGTCAAGTTGTAACGGATAGGTCATGTCCTGCAGAGTATATTTACATATCATTATGTATGTATATGTAAATTATTCAAAGTTGGGAAACACCTTCTCCACCTAACAGTCATCTGGATATTTCTTCTATTCACAAAAAAGTATAATAAAATATGCTAAGTTAAAAATATGAAGAATATAACCGTAGCTCTCGATAACGATGCCTATTTATAAGCATTGTTACTGGAGGCTTATTTTTAAGCTTCGATAATACTATGGTGCGGTACATTCGTTTGAATGTAAATATATTCGTTTGAACATAAGTTTAACAAACTTCTGCGTTTCATCCGGTGAGTGCAGCTAACCGGAGGCCCACACACCGCCCTCCGCCCCCTCAACATGGTAGCGGAAGAAATAAATCAACCCCGGGGGGTACCAGCACCACCGGTGCTGGAGAATCCCCCTCTGGGCACCCACGCTCGGGCAACCAATCACTGTCCGAGTGTGGAAGCTCAGGCTGCTCCTATTCTTTGGGGCAAAAAAAATCTTCGGCACCCCTTACCACCATATTTCTCGGGAACACATCGACGAGTACCACCATATTTCTCGGGAACACATAGACAAACTTGTGTCTGCCTTGTGTCAAACTTGTGTCGGCCCCAGACCAAGATTTTGTTGGACAAAATCTCGGACTGGGGCCGACTAAATTTAGTCCAGTTCAACCCTAAAAAGACACAACTTTGCGCGTTTACCGCTAAAAAGAAACCCTTCGTCGTATCACCTCGTTTTGAGAGCATTCCCGTAGTTGGCTCAGCTAGCATCGGAATCCTTGGCGTCGACATATCGAGCAACGTTTAGTTTCGCGGTTATTTGGAAGGGAAGGTCAAATTAGCCTCTAAAAAGCTTGGCGTGCTCAATAAAGCACGACAGTACTTTATTCCAGCGCACCGCTTGCAACTTGATAAGGCGCAGGTTTGGCCGCACATGGAGTACTGTTCTCATCTCTGGGCGGGGCACCCCAGTGTCGGCTCCTTCCATTTGACTGTATCCAAAGAAGAGCGGCTCAAATTGTCGACGACCATACTCTATCCGTTCGGCCAGATCCCCTGGCTTTGCGAAGAGATGTTGCATCTCTTTGCATTATCTATAAAATCTACGAGGTGTGCTCCGAGGAATTGTTCGGATTAATCCCAGCCGCTGAATTTCACCATCGTACCTTACGGCATAGCCAAAAATTTCATTAACACCACCTTGATGCTTGGCATTCCACCACAGTGCGCTTCTCGCGGAATTTTCTGCCACCCACTTGCACTTTATGGAATGAGCTGCCTTCAACGGTTTTTTCGGACCGATACGACTTCAAGAAAAGAGCCTATACCTTTCTCAAAGACCGGCAACGCATCTGCTATTCCTTCGGTATTGCAGATGTTCATGGGCGGCGGTAATCTCTTACCATCACGTGTGCCACCTGCTCGTTTACCTCCCTTTTCTACAAAAAAAAAACAAAATTAAGTACTTAAGACCCTCGTTCCACCCCGGCTAATTTGGGAAAATGTGACCGGTAAGCCTCTCGCTGTCTTAATGTGCAAGCCATAACATAGATAAATATTACTCGTACATAGATAAATATTCATATATACATGACTGAAAATTCATTCATGACTGGATCAAGTTTCTTCGAGATTGACATTCTTATTTATTAGACTAATGTTTTTCCTTCGGAGTTCGGGATTGTTAGACTACCACCTGACACATTGTCCCAAAAATGTCTTCGGTAAAAGATGGGTTGAAAGAACTCTACCTTTCCTACCAGAGTATTGAGAATGGCGTGAAGATATATAACCTACAAGAAATCATCTCCTCGAAGTAAGCCGATTTAGTACTTAATTTACAAAAATGGGATTGCCTGGGAGTTCTAGGCAATTAAGTCTTTTTGACCTCTATTTTAGAAAGAAAAACGTGGTTTTGGTATCCAAGCCAAGGATACAATATACTTTTATAGTTAGATTCATACGTAGGTTAATTTTTATATAAATATATCCCATGATTAGAGTAGGAATATTCACGCTAGAGGCTAATATTTATGTAATGAATGTTACAGAAATGTTAGCATTTAGCGAGATTCAAATCCGCAGCCATGGGATTCGAAAACAAGGTCACTACCTACTAGACTAGTTTGTCATCGACAACTTCTGAGAATCCTGAACTAAAATCAAATATATCAAATTACTTTCTTACTTAGTGCTCAAAAGTTCACTGCAGGTCATAAGCCTTTACCGTTAGGGTTTGCCATAATCGCCACGCCATGCTGCACGACAATATCTATAGTTAGTTGATTGTATTTTAAAACCTTTTCTCGTAGTCGTCACTTACGACACCCACTGGAAGAAAGGTGGTTCTTAAGCCGTAGCCAAACGCCTGACTAACATACACCAATGAAAAAAATTGTAATATGTGAAGCGTATTTTTAGAACTTAAACGTAACTTTTACGTTATCAATATGTCAAAAATTGGTTTTAACAATTGTTCGAGGACAGGTTTATTTGCCTGACCGGCTACATTTCCATTCGAATATTTGAATATATCTGTCACATTGCAGTCGGTTGAACGCAGCAAACGGTTATGTTCTGCAACTGAAAATATCTTCGATGGAAGGTGGGTCGAAGAGACTTAATCGTCTAGACTAGACCTCTGTCTACCCCTGTATTGGGAATTGCATGGAGATATTATTATTAGTTTATTATTATATTTAAATATATGTCGTACCGTTATCTTGGACATAAAGACAGCGATGTGCTCACCACCCATCACGTTGTCCCGAAAATATCTTCCGTGGAAGGTGGGTCAAAGGGACTTAATTGTCTAGACTAGACCTCTGTCTACCCCTGTATTGGGAATTGCGTGAAGATATTTATTTATTTATTTATACTATTTATACTATTACCTATACCTATTCCTCTGTATTGGGAAAATGTGTGAAGATATAAAAAGACTTATTTGTTTTTTGTTCTTCAAGTCACTCTGTATTTTGATAGAAATCTCACTAACTCACCCTTATTTCTTAGAAACAATTTGTTTTTTTAAGCTTTCGTGAACAGTCAGTCTTTAGTCTTTACCAAAAACTAGTATAACATACGAGTATTTGCATCAAGCTCGAGGTTTTGTTTAACGCAGTGTGAAACTGAATAGAAACCTGCTCGTGAGAAAGTTAAGAACGTATGATAAGAGTATCGAGAAATGTCCTTTATCAATAAAACGAGCAAAACTGCACTAAATAAATCTTAAGCACTTTCTTCTTCATTTCATTCTTGTACAAAGACTTACTTAGCCCCCTAATTTAAAAAGCTGGAAGATATTTATTTATTTTTTATTTTATTATTATTATCCAAACTTCTCATGTTAATATCTGGATATGAATATCTAGACATTCTTATACTTTAAGATTTCATTTTATGTTATATCGCTATTAAGTTCACCGTGAACATAACATCTGCATCTGTTCCTTCGACCTAAAAAGTAATTCCGTAATTTTGAGGTAACTTAGTTAGTTGCGGACTAACTTTCAGAGTTTTGTAATTCAGCACAAAAAGTACAAACAACGTTTAATCTTCGTTTGGGATGATTTGGTTTGTTTGACCGCGTTAATCGTCTCTCTTATTTAAAGTAGTAATATCGAGATCTGCATATAGTAGTTGATATATCTTCACGCCATTCTCAATATTGGGGGAGACAGAGGTCTCGACAATCAAGTCCTTAAGACTCAACCGAAGACAATTTTTGTAAATACATGCTCGGTGGTGAGCCTGCCGCCGTCTTTATGTCTAAGGCCGTTGGCTATTTTTTTTATCAACGTGATCGGTGGGTAGTCAGTCGTCGTCTTAATATGCAAGTTAACGATGTAAATCGTACAGAAGTTTAGACTCAGGTCTCTCGACTCGACTTCCAACCACTCGATTATTGTGGTTAATATAAGAGTAAGACAAAAAATTAAATAATTATCTCCACGTAAGCCATAACACGGTAGCTAGAGAAAACAGATCGCCAAGTGTCACGATCTTTTCATACCTCTTTCGCTTTTGTTAAATTCGTCATTTTCTTTATACACGCACGTTTAGGTATCCGAGTACTATTGATCCTCCACTCTTCAAATAATTTGTTCACTTGCTCTTCAACTAATCTGAGATTTTTGTGCCGTGTGGTTACGGTATAAGAATATAAAAAAGATTCTTCACGACGCGTATGGCATGCCGCTATCGCAAATAATAATCGCTATTAATAAAAAACGCTAATTTCCGAGTGCCATGTTATATTATTACAAGAAATTTAATTATAAGAGAAAAATCTGCAAAAAAAAAAATAATCAATAAATTATTTGGCTTAAGAGAAACGAGGTTCTTTGTAAACGAGGAGCGTCCTTATTAAATTTTTCCTACATTAACGTCTCATTTGCACCAGGGTTTATGGCATGGTGATAACTAAAACCAAAAATACTGCTTAGGTAAACAGTCAATGAAAATCGATCAAAATGGGATTAAGTTGTAGAAGCGTGCGAATACACCGCTCCATGATCAAGCTACTTACCCTAAGGTGTCTAGAAAAAGGCTTTACAAGCTTTTGTCTATTCCTGTTAACATTATGTATCAGTACGTAGCCGACACGCGGGCATTCGGGCATTCGCGGTACATTCGCGCACGATACGGCATTAGTCGCAGGTTTAAGTCCCGCCCGTAACAATCAATTTTTTAAATTATACTATTCATTGAATTGCATAAAATTAGACTTAATTAATGCTACTGACGCTAAAAATACTTGTTCACAGATCCACATGGTACATGAATTTAAGTGTAAAGACATCAAGCTCAATAACGCACCTAACGGATTTCATTTATGGGGCATGAAGAGCCCCTTCAATCAGCGTGCCTATAACATTAAAGAAAATTACAGCTTCATTACGCAAGCATAAGGAGGAGCGATCGCAAATTACAAGATGCTGTTTCTTATTGTGCGGTACAAAAAGAGAGCTTCAAATGATACGTTCACTAACTAGTATAAATAAGATAAATACATAGGAAAAACTTACTGCTCTGATACAACGCTTATGTTATTGACCCAAGACGATGTAAATAAAGTAGTTTCCTATACCGACCTGTCGGAAAATCGAACCCGGGATCTCAAGCTGGCGACACCATCAGATACGCCATCTACGCCATTCACTCACAGAAGTCGTCTACTGCAACCAAACGGCAGTAATATTCTGGTATTTTATAGCGAGATAGCTATCCTGGAATCTATGAGTGGCTATGGTTAGGTGGTCGGAATTTCAAATCAAGAGACCCGAGTTCGATCCCCAGGTGGCAGGCTCGTACCAATGGGTTTTTCAAAAACTTATGTACGAATTATATCGTTGGCTTGGACATAAAGACGGCGACGGGCTCACCACCTGACACGTTGTCCCGAAAATATCTTCGGTGGAAGGTGGGTCGAAAGGACTTAATTGTCTAGACTAAACCTCTGTCTACCCCTGTATTGGGAATTGCGTGAAGATATTTATTTATTTATTTATACTATTTATACTATTACCTATACCTATTCCTCTGTATTGGGAAAATGTGTGAAGATATAAAAAGACTTATTTGTTTTTTGTTCTTCAAGTCACTCTGTATTTTGATAGAAATCTCACTAACTCACCCTTATTTCTTAGAAACAATTTGTTTTTTTAAGCTTTCGTGAACAGTCAGTCTTTAGTCTTTACCAAAAACTAGTATAACATACGAGTATTTGCATCAAGCTCGAGGTTTTGTTTAACGCAGTGTGAAACTGAATAGAAACCTGCTCGTGAGAAAGTTAAGAACGTATGATAAGAGTATCGAGAAATGTCCTTTATCAATAAAACGAGCAAAACTGCACTAAATAAATCTTAAGCACTTTCTTCTTCATTTCATTCTTGTACAAAGACTTACTTAGCCCCTAATTTAAAAAGCTGGAAGATATTTATTTATTTTTTATTTTATTATTATTATCCAAACTTCTCATGTTAATATCTGGATATGAATATCTAGACATTCTTATACTTTAAGATTTCATTTTATGTTATATCGCTATTAAGTTCACCGTGAACATAACATCTGCATCTGTTCCTTCGACCTAAAAAGTAATTCCGTAATTTTGAGGTAACTTAGTTAGTTGCGGACTAACTTTCAGAGTTTTGTAATTCAGCACAAAAAGTACAAACAACGTTTAATCTTCGTTTGGGATGATTTGGTTTGTTTGACCGCGTTAATCGTCTCTCTTATTTAAAGTAGTAATATCGAGATCCGCATATAGTAGTTGATATATCTTCACGCCATTCTCAATATTGGGGGAGACAGAGGTCTCGACAATCAAGTCCTTAAGACTCAACCGAAGACAATTTTTGTAAATACATGCTCGGTGGTGAGCCTGCCGCCGTCTTTATGTCTAAGGCCGTTGGCTATTTTTTTTATCAACGTGATCGGTGGGTAGTCTGTCGTCGTCTTAATATGCAAGTTAACGATGTAAATCGTACAGAAGTTTAGACTCAGGTCTCTCGACTCGACTTCCAACCACTCGATTATTGTGGTTAATATAAGAGTAAGACAAAAAATTAAATAATTATCTCCACGTAAGCCATAACACGGTAGCTAGAGAAAACAGATCGCCAAGTGTCACGATCTTTTCATACCTCTTTCGCTTTTGTTAAATTCGTCATTTTCTTTATACACGCACGTTTAGGTATCCGAGTACTATTGATCCTCCACTCTTCAAATAATTTGTTCACTTGCTCTTCAACTAATCTGAGATTTTTGTGCCGTGTGGTTACGGTATAAGAATATAAAAAAGATTCTTCGCGACGCGTATGGCATGCCGCTATCGCAAATAATAATCGCTATTAATAAAAAACGCTAATTTCCGAGTGCCATGTTATATTATTACAAGAAATTTAATTATAAGAGAAAAATCTGCAAAAAAAAAAATAATCAAGAAATTATTTGGCTTAAGAGAAACGAGGTTCTTTGTAAACGAGGAGCGTCCTTATTAAATTTTTCCTACATTAACGTCTCATTTGCACCAGGGTTTATGGCATGGTGATAACTAAAACCAAAAATACTGCTTAGGTAAACAGTCAATGAAAATCGATCAAAATGGGATTAAGTTGTAGAAGCGTGCGAATACACCGCTCCATGATCAAGCTACTTACCCTAAGGTGTCTAGAAAAAGGCTTTACAAGCTTTTGTCTATTCCTGTTAACATTATGTATCAGTACGTAGCCGACACGCGGGCATTCGGGCATTCGCGGTACATTCGCGCACGATACGGCATTAGTCGCAGGTTTAAGTCCCGCCCGTAACAATCAATTTTTTAAATTATACTATTCATTGAATTGCATAAAATTAGACTTAATTAATGCTACTGACGCTAAAAATACTTGTTCACAGATCCACATGGTACATGAATTTAAGTGTAAAGACATCAAGCTCAATAACGCACCTAACGGATTTCATTTATGGGGCATGAAGAGCCCCTTCAATCAGCGTGCCTATAACATTAAAGAAAATTACAGCTTCATTACGCAAGCATAAGGAGGAGCGATCGCAAATTACAAGATGCTGTTTCTTATTGTGCGGTACAAAAAGAGAGCTTCAAATGATACGTTCACTAACTAGTATAAATAAGATAAATACATAGGAAAAACTTACTGCTCTGATACAACGCTTATGTTATTGACCCAAGACGATGTAAATAAAGTAGTTTCCTATACCGACCTGTCGGAAAATCGAACCCGGGATCTCAAGCTGGCGACACCATCAGATACGCCATCTACGCCATTCACTCACAGAAGTCGTCTACTGCAACCAAACGGCAGTAATATTCTGGTATTTTATAGCGAGATAGCTATCCTGGAATCTATGAGTGGCTATGGTTAGGTGGTCGGAATTTCAAATCAAGAGACCCGAGTTCGATCCCCAGGTGGCAGGCTCGTACCAATGGGTTTTTCAAAAACTTATGTACGAATTATATCGTTGGCTTGGACATAAAGACGGCGACGGGCTCACCACCTGACACGTTGTCCCGAAAATATCTTCGGTGGAAGGTGGGTCGAAAGGACTTAATTGTCTAGACTAAACCTCTGTCTACCCCTGTATTGGGAATTGCGTGAAGATATTTATTTATTTATTTATACTATTTATACTATTACCTATACCTATTCCTCTGTATTGGGAAAATGTGTGAAGATATAAAAAGACTTATTTGTTTTTTGTTCTTCAAGTCACTCTGTATTTTGATAGAAATCTCACTAACTCACCCTTATTTCTTAGAAACAATTTGTTTTTTTAAGCTTTCGTGAACAGTCAGTCTTTAGTCTTTACCAAAAACTAGTATAACATACGAGTATTTGCATCAAGCTCGAGGTTTTGTTTAACGCAGTGTGAAACTGAATAGAAACCTGCTCGTGAGAAAGTTAAGAACGTATGATAAGAGTATCGAGAAATGTCCTTTATCAATAAAACGAGCAAAACTGCACTAAATAAATCTTAAGCACTTTCTTCTTCATTTCATTCTTGTACAAAGACTTACTTAGCCCCTAATTTAAAAAGCTGGAAGATATTTATTTATTTTTTATTTTATTATTATTATCCAAACTTCTCATGTTAATATCTGGATATGAATATCTAGACATTCTTATACTTTAAGATTTCATTTTATGTTATATCGCTATTAAGTTCACCGTGAACATAACATCTGCATCTGTTCCTTCGACCTAAAAAGTAATTCCGTAATTTTGAGGTAACTTAGTTAGTTGCGGACTAACTTTCAGAGTTTTGTAATTCAGCACAAAAAGTACAAACAACGTTTAATCTTCGTTTGGGATGATTTGGTTTGTTTGACCGCGTTAATCGTCTCTCTTATTTAAAGTAGTAATATCGAGATCCGCATATAGTAGTTGATATATCTTCACGCCATTCTCAATATTGGGGGAGACAGAGGTCTCGACAATCAAGTCCTTAAGACTCAACCGAAGACAATTTTTGTAAATACATGCTCGGTGGTGAGCCTGCCGCCGTCTTTATGTCTAAGGCCGTTGGCTATTTTTTTTATCAACGTGATCGGTGGGTAGTCTGTCGTCGTCTTAATATGCAAGTTAACGATGTAAATCGTACAGAAGTTTAGACTCAGGTCTCTCGACTCGACTTCCAACCACTCGATTATTGTGGTTAATATAAGAGTAAGACAAAAAATTAAATAATTATCTCCACGTAAGCCATAACACGGTAGCTAGAGAAAACAGATCGCCAAGTGTCACGATCTTTTCATACCTCTTTCGCTTTTGTTAAATTCGTCATTTTCTTTATACACGCACGTTTAGGTATCCGAGTACTATTGATCCTCCACTCTTCAAATAATTTGTTCACTTGCTCTTCAACTAATCTGAGATTTTTGTGCCGTGTGGTTACGGTATAAGAATATAAAAAAGATTCTTCGCGACGCGTATGGCATGCCGCTATCGCAAATAATAATCGCTATTAATAAAAAACGCTAATTTCCGAGTGCCATGTTATATTATTACAAGAAATTTAATTATAAGAGAAAAATCTGCAAAAAAAAAAATAATCAAGAAATTATTTGGCTTAAGAGAAACGAGGTTCTTTGTAAACGAGGAGCGTCCTTATTAAATTTTTCCTACATTAACGTCTCATTTGCACCAGGGTTTATGGCATGGTGATAACTAAAACCAAAAATACTGCTTAGGTAAACAGTCAATGAAAATCGATCAAAATGGGATTAAGTTGTAGAAGCGTGCGAATACACCGCTCCATGATCAAGCTACTTACCCTAAGGTGTCTAGAAAAAGGCTTTACAAGCTTTTGTCTATTCCTGTTAACATTATGTATCAGTACGTAACTGACACGCGGGCACTCGCGCATTCGCGGTACATTCGCGCACGATACGGCATTAGTCGCAGGATTAGTCCCGCCCGTAACAATCAATTTTTTAAAATTATATTATTCATTGAATTGCATGAAATTAGACTTAATTAATGCTAATGACGCTAAAAATACTTGTTCACAGATCCACATGGTACATGAATTTAAGTGTAAAGACATTAGGCTCAGTAACGCACCTAACGGATTTCATTTATGGGGCATGAAGAGCCCCCTCAATCAGCGTGCCTATAACATTAAAAAAAATTACAGTATCCTTACGCAAGCATGAGGAGGAGCGATCACAAATAACAAGATGCTGTTTCTTATTGTTCGGTACAAAAAGAGAGCTTCAAATGATACGTTCAACAAACTATAAAAGGAGAAATGAACGGGAAGTACTTTATAGGGAAATGCCTTCCTGCTATGTTATTTACTCTATATAATTGTCTTCGCGGTGTTTGGTCTAAGATAAGAGAGGTGTGTGGCAATCTCCAATCTTCGATCGCTGATCCGCTCGCTCTATTGTCGCGTCATGTTATGTATGAAACTGTGACGTGACATATATACTGCAATTAAATGTAATAAACAGTTAAAGAAAGAATATACGATTTACATTGTTGGCTTAGACATAAAAGGGGCGACAGGGTCACCACCTATAACGTTGTCTCAAAAAATATCTTCGGTGAAAGGTGGGTCGAAAGGACTTATTGTCTAGACCTGTCTACCCTGTCTACTTGTCTCTGTGTATTGGGAATGGCGTGAAGACTATCTCATTTATTTGAGAAGAGGAAATACCTTAGACCTGACGAATAACGATTGCAGATTTACCAATACATCTCTAATGATACTGTAAAAGTTCGTCCACGGAAATCGTCTTAATTGTCACATTATTACAAATTTACGCCATCTAACAGCATAAAAGATTTAGAGGGAAAAGCATTAAAAATATTTATTGCCACTCGTATAATAATAATAAATAAATATCTTCACGCAATTCCCAATACAGGGGTAGACAGAGGTTTAGTCTAGACAATTAAGTCCTTTCGACCCACCTTCCACCGAAGATATTTTCGGGACAACGTGTCAGGTGGTGAGCCCGTCGCCGTCTTTATGTCCAAGCCAACGATATAATTCGTACATAAGTTTTTGAAAAACCCATTGGTACGAGCCTGCCACCTGGGGATCGAACTCGGGTCTCTTGATTTGAAATTCCGACCACCTAACCATAGCCACTCATAGATTCCAGGATAGCTATCTCGCTATAAAATACCAGAATATTACTGCCGTTTGGTTGCAGTAGACGACTTCTGTGAGTGAATGGCGTAGATGGCGTATCTGATGGTGTCGCCAGCTTGAGATCCCGGGTTCGATTTTCCGACAGGTCGGTATAGGAAACTACTTTATTTACATCGTCTTGGGTCAATAACATAAGCGTTGTATCAGAGCAGTAAGTTTTTCCTATGTATTTATCTTATTTATACTAGTTAGTGAACGTATCATTTGAAGCTCTCTTTTTGTACCGCACAATAAGAAACAGCATCTTGTAATTTGCGATCGCTCCTCCTTATGCTTGCGTAATGAAGCTGTAATTTTCTTTAATGTTATAGGCACGCTGATTGAAGGGGCTCTTCATGCCCCATAAATGAAATCCGTTAGGTGCGTTATTGAGCTTGATGTCTTTACACTTAAATTCATGTACCATGTGGATCTGTGAACAAGTATTTTTAGCGTCAGTAGCATTAATTAAGTCTAATTTTATGCAATTCAATGAATAGTATAATTTAAAAAATTGATTGTTACGGGCGGGACTTAAACCTGCGACTAATGCCGTATCGTGCGCGAATGTACCGCGAATGCCCGAATGCCCGCGTGTCGGCTACGTACTGATACATAATGTTAACAGGAATAGACAAAAGCTTGTAAAGCCTTTTTCTAGACACCTTAGGGTAAGTAGCTTGATCATGGAGCGGTGTATTCACACGCTTCTACAACTTAATCCCATTTTGATCGAATTTCATTTAATGTTGACCTAAGCAGTATTTTTAGTTTTAGTTATCACCATGTCATAAACCCTGGTGCAAATGAGACGTTAATGTAGGGAAAAATTTATAAGGACGCTCCTCGTTTACAAAGAGCCTCGTACCTCTTAGGCCATAAAATTTCTTGTATATTTTTTTCTTTACAGATACATGCAGATTTTTCTCTTATAATTAACTTTCTTGTAATAATATAACATGGCACTCGGAAATTAGCGTTTTTATTTATAGCAATTATTATTTGCGATAGCGGCATGCCATACCATGTCATAAACCCTGGTGCAAATGAGACGTTAATGTAGGAAACATAACCTACTGAATGACTTTCAGTCAGATTTTCGTCCAGGTCACAGTACCACTACAGCACTTGTCATGGTCACAGATAACATAAGGAAGGGCATGGACTGACGTTAATGGATGAGCAAAAGTTGACAGTGGTGGTTCTGGTTGACTTTTCAAACGCTTTTAACACAGTTGATCACGATATCCTTATATCCTAACTTACTTACCTCAGATTCTCAACCCAAGCTTTGGATTGGTTCTCATCATATCTTCGCGGCCGCCAACAGTCAGTCCGCTTAGGACAGCAATGTTCTGCCTGGGCAGATGTAGATTCTGGGGTGCCGCAAGGCGGTATACTTTCTCCAATAATGTTTTCGTTATTTATTAACTCCATTACCACTGTCTTAAACTGTTCGTATCATCTGTATGCAGACGATCTTCAGCTTTCCGATAAATCGGAAGTGGGTGATCTCAATAACTGTATTTTTAAGCTCAATAAAAATCTTAAGTTAATTAGGGATTGGTCCATTATATATGGTGTTACCGTCAACCCAACAAAATGTAAAGCCATAGTAATGGGTGGTCCTAGGATGCTGGCCAGGATTGATTACGGTAACCTTTCTCCTATTTATACAATGGAACATTAATTCCATTTTCTAATACCGTAGTTGATCTTGGCTTGCATTTGGATCAGTCGTTAAGCTGGGAACTACAGGTTGCGGAAATAAGCAGAAAAGTCAATGCCACTTTACGTTCACTCTACCGCCTTAAAAATTTCCTTCCCTTTAAAACTAAGCTTTTGCTGGTTCAGTCCCTGGTATTGCCCATTATCGACTATGCCGATGTATGTTATCCAGATCTATCCCAAACACCTCTCGACAAACTGGAGCGCCTTCTCAACAACTGTATTAGATTTATTTTCGGTTTACGTTAATATGACCATATCTCCTCTTTCCGTTCCAAGCTTAAATGGCTTCCCATTCGTCAAAGGCGTAGCTCCCGAATTCTGTTTCTGTTGTATTCTGTATTGACTAACTCTAATTCTCCTTCTTACCTAAGAAATACCTTTCAACACCTCCACCACACTACACACAAAAGAAACATATATTACGGAGTCCCTCCGTGACCACGGATGCATTAGACTTTAAGCCATTACAAAAAGTAAAACACAAAAAATACGCTAGATATCAAAATATATTGCATATTATATTTGGATATTTATCGAGATCGGCTTCTTATAATATAATTTTACGATAGTGAATTAATTAATGAATTAAAAAAGTTAATTGTTTACAAGTGTACAACAATGAATGAATTTTAATGACATGGAATTTCACCAAGTGACAACTATTGTAACAATAAATTACAGAGCATACACGAAGTGATTGAACAAGCAAAACCACCAATAAATTTGTAGCCCTCAGACAGCAGGCCTTGAAATATATTTTTCATACGAGCAAGATTAATGCCTCGTCGACCAAACGAAGACGTAACGACGAGATACAAGGATCGTGTTGAGTTATGGCAGCCATTTGTTATGCCGGCGTTTGTCCACCTTATCTCACTTCTCGTGAGAGTTGTTATTAACGCGGTGAAAAGAGAAGAGAGAATGACGAAATTATTAAATGTGAGATTTAGTTATTATACATACTGTCATAACGGCCTGTTAAAGTCCAATATAGGACATAGCCGAGTGTCCTATATTGGACACTCGGCTATGTCCTGTAACTGTTTTCCACAATAGTTGTTACAAACAAGTTTCAGTGAAATTTTAATCGAAATGACAAAATTACTTAGACCTTTGACTACCCAGTATTGAGAGACACTTCAAGGTATAAAAAATACAACGTATTACATTTTCTTTTATTTTATTGTTCATCTAACTATAAATGAACACATCAATAATAGTAATGCTTTTTCTAACACTCATGCTTTTTCTAATTAAAGTATTATTTCAATATTGTATTTCGTTAGTAAAACAAAAATCCAAGGATACCTGCAGAGTTTCTCTCGTCTGTTTTTTTTTCTTTGAAGGAACCTCATTACGAAATAGTAGTAGATAAAAGAATTGCAATCGAATGAGATGCAATCGAATCTGTAATGTATATTGATTATCTTTTTCCTTACTGCCTATCAAGGTTCCACTGCTGAACATAGGCCCCCCAAAATTTTCTACAAAAAATGGCCTTCAGTTACCTGCATCTTTCGACTTCCTGCGACATTTTACAAGTCGTTACTCATATACATGAACAAATGATTTGATTTGGATGTTCGTACCGCCAAACAAAAACTCGAAGGGCTGAGGTGACAGTGTTATAAATTCAACTTGAAATTTATTAATATTTTAAATTAAATATTCCAGTTAGCACAACTCACTGATATGGTTGAAGTCGACGCCAAGTGTTGATAAGTGTGTATTGTTGGACTCTTGCACAAGTGTTCATTTTACATGTTACATATTTTGCTATTAATGGTTATAAGTGTATAAGTTTGATATTATTATTTTATTTTAATTATTTTTAGTCACGATAACCGAGTAGTTGGGCAATCGGAAATCGAGTCAAGAGACCCGAGTTCGATCCCCAAGGGTTTTTTTTTTTCAAAACTTATGTAAGATTTATATCGATGGCTTGGACAAAAAAATGGCGACAGGCTCACGAACTGTCACGTTGTTCCAAAAAATGTTTTCAGTAAAGGTGAATCGAAAGGACTTAATTTTCAGACAATTCCCAATACAGAGGTAGGCAGAGGTCGTTATGTACATTTATATTCGTACCGGAATATAAATGTATTATTTACACAAGAGTTGCGTAGTTATTTGGGGGTACCACTGGGTATTTCCAAATACGAATGTACGGTTTATATCATTGGTTTTAATACAAAGACGGAAACTCAAATACTCAAAAGACGGAAACTCAAAATATTTTTTTCAGTAGAAGGTGGGTCGAAAGGAGTTGATTATCTAAAGCTCTGTCTACTCTTGGGAATGGCGTGAAAATATTTTTTATTTACTTCCCACTCCCACAAACTTCCTAAAATTTTGAGTTAAAGCGTAGCGATTTATTGCATAATTTATTAAATGAATTAGGTTTGGCTACGATGTTTTGGGAAGTGGCCCGACTATATATATATATATATATATATATATATATATATATATATATATATATATATATATATATATATATATATATATATATATATATATATATATATATATATATATATATGTATATATATATATATATATATATATGTATATATATATATATATATATATATATATATATATATATATATATATATATATATATATATATATATATATATATATATATACATATATATATATATATATATATATATATATATATATATATATATATATATATATATAAATATATATATATATATAAATATATAAATATACATTAAATCCGATAAACTATTTCTTAGTGATGCCTCCATGATTAGTGAAATGGTATGAGGTGTAGTGTCGAACAAATTGAGATTTTATTGGATTTTTTATGGGATTATTGTTCATCTAACTGTAAATGAATACATCAATAATAGTAATGAATGAGATTAAAATAAAATAAAACGATTTTCGGATTTTATCGCGTTTTTTAATTAGTAAAAGGCCAGGTCAGAGTACCTGAATCGAAGAGAATGTATGGAAGAATGGTCTGCCTACCCTACAGGAAAGAGGCGAGATTATGTATGTATGTATGTATGTATGTATGTATATATATATATATATATATATATATATATATATATATATATATATATATATATATGTATATGTATATATGTATGTATATATATATGTATATATATATATATATGTATGTATATATATATATATATATATATGTATATATATATGTATATATATATATATATATATATATATATATATATATATATATATATATATATATATGTATATATATATATGTATATATATATATATATATATATATATATATATATATATATATATATATATATATATATATATATATATATATATATATATATATATATATATATATATATATATATATATATATATATATATATATATATATATATATATATATATATGTAAGGATTAAATGAAATAAGGCGGTTTCAACTCACTTCAGTCTTTTATTTTCACTTTAACTATTTTAGAATATTAATTTCGTCTTATCACTTTCTTCTTCCTTTTCACCGCCATTCGTCTCCTCTCTCCCTCACACATCATTCTATCTCATCTCATTCATCTCAATCAATCATTATATATCTTCCTCTTAGTCCTTATCCTT
This sequence comes from Sericinus montela, assembly GCA_029286605.1. Classification (NCBI taxonomy): domain Eukaryota; kingdom Metazoa; phylum Arthropoda; class Insecta; order Lepidoptera; family Papilionidae; genus Sericinus; species Sericinus montela. Next base: position 6,065 of record JAGSMR010000615.1, on the reverse strand, counting down.
TTCTCACTCATTTACACATCCTACACTCAGCCATCCTCACTTTCCATATCTGTCCTCAGATATGGTTTGTCTAATAAAAACTTTATTTTTTTAATCTAGTGGAACATAGATTACATCATCACTCACTTAATTAGTACTTGATAAACTAGACATCTTTAGAAAACTTAAATAAACTAAACTTTTAAAAGAAAATAACTACCCTTATGAATTGTACGTTTATTACTTTATAACACAAAAACAACAATAAAAATATCCTACTTTAACATTCATTCTTCATCCACTCTTACACTTTGCTGAAAAACTATCAAAATTAGTGTTCACCTGAAACATACAAAAATATTAAGACATTTAATCATCATCTCCAGGCCACCTCTTCATCAAATCAGCTGAGCTTGATGTCTTGTTCGACTTAACTTCTGTAGTCGTACACCTTCTCCACATCATAGCGGTCATTTCGTTTTATCTTCACTACTTTGTAAGGTCAAAAAACTTCGGTTTCAGTTCAACCCTGGTCCAAACCGTTCTCTTGATAACCAACTAATATCTAGCCCGTACTTGTTGCCTCCTTCCTTTTCTTATCTTAGGTCTTTCTGTTTTCTTCCACCTTGCTTTCTGGATTTGTTCTTGGCCTTCTGCCTCAGTTCTTCTCTCTGTTCTTTGTGTTGTTCTGCTAGCTCTTGTTGCAGTAGTTCAACAATTTATGTAGATCATCTTCCATTTCATCTTTGGGCCACCATCAACTCAAAAGGTGTGGTATCTGTACTCTCAGGTAGCCATGTTGTTCAACTCTCTGTGCTCACTCCATGTTTGTACCATAACGATTTATCCCTCTATACTACAGCTTCCGTAAACATTGGAGTGAGTATGCGGTGAACCCTCCCACCTAACCGTTTCCTCATTAGTACTCCCGTCGTGATCTTCGCATGTATGTTTTCATCTAGACAGTGTTTACAAAGTGATCGCCACTCGTAGTCACTGTTCCTCTATCAGTTATGATTCTGGTAAGTTGCAAATATCTGCTGGTGTGCTTGCATCTTCGTCAGTACTTCTGCGGATGTTGTCGACTTCGTGGGGTAAAGCCACACAAACTTCGTGAGCATCAATCACTGTCAAAATATGATTATACTGCTTATAATCTCCGTGAGTGGTCCTATGTGATCTAAATGAAGGGTGTGGGGTGTTCCTTCTTTATTGATTGGTTAAAATCCTTCTGCTTTGCCGGCCTTTCTTGTAGCCAATAGGCATGGGATGCAACTATGTATGACTTCTTCAATTCTCTTGTCAAGGTTTTCTTTCTTCATGGCCAGTCTTTGTTGTGGCTTCTTTCATCTTTCTTGTTGCAAATGCACCCATTCTCATGAATCTTTTTGATTCTTCCTTCTTCATAGATCTTGGTACCACCATCTGCTTCTGATCTCCTTGTAAATAATTCCAACATCATCCAGTAGTTGTATTGTCCGTCCTGTAGTATAATCGTTCTGATAGCATTTAAATATCGTCGATTCTTGATTGTGTCACCTCATCTCGTCATGTAAGCTTGTTATAGCTAGCACATGAGGTTTCCTGCTCAGTGCATCAGCATGCTTCAATCTTCGTTCCTGCTCTGTGCTCTATTTCGAAATCATACTCGTCTAAAAACAAAGCCCATCTTGCCACTTTTGGAGCTACGTCTTTCTTTCGGTATCATTTCAGATGATACCTTGCAGTCTGTCACTCTGAAGTGTTATCCCACGTACAGGTATTGTCTAAACTTCTTCCTCCTTGAATAACAGCTAATGCTTCTAGCTCATAGCTATACCGACTCTCTGCATCACTTGTTTGACTCATAGTGTGTACTGGTGTAGAGTCACCATCGGCATGTCTTTGCAATAGTATTGCGGCTAAAAGCTGGCTAGATGCGTCTGTGTGCAACTCCGTAGGTAGTCTGGGATTATAGATCTTCAACTGCTGGATCTGTCTCAACTACTGCTTCAATTCATTGAACGCATCTTTATTCTCCTGAAATTCGATGTCATCCTTTCTGAGTAAATCCGTCAATGGTTTTGCAATCTTTGCGTAGTCTTTGATATACTTTCTGAAGCATGAAGTTAATCCAATAAAACTCATCACCTGTTTTTCATTCCTTTGGTTCTGGGAATCTCACCACAGCGTCCTATCTTCTCACGGCTGGGTCAGTACTTCTCCGTCTTTGATACAGTGTCCTAGGAACTCAATCTCTTCATTTAAAAGCCTTGCCTTCAATTTATCTCTAGACCATAATCAGCTGCCACATTTCAGGCTTTGCAAAGTCTTTCTGGCTTCGACTCGCTGATTGCTGGAATAATAATATCGTCTATAAATATATTATCACATTCTTTGTATTAGATCCTGAATATAATCATTGTAATCTCACTTGGAAACTTGCTGAGCGATGATCAATCAGGCGTTGCCCTCAGAAATTCGAACTGCCCATGATGCGTCTGAAATGATGTGTATGCACTGACTCACTCGCTCACCTTCAAATGAAAAAAATCCGTTTTGAGATCTAATACGCCTAAATATCTTGCCAAGTCTTTCAGTTTGTCAATCCGTCATCTGCCAGTTGGCAAAGGGTCATCTTTAAGAGAATCTTCTTGTTTGGTGGCCTGATACGTGACACAGACTCTAGTAGTGTCATCTTTCTTCTTGATAACACCAGGACTAACATTCAGAAAAACTTACCCGCGCAATGCCTTTCTCTATCCAACTCACTACCTGGTCTTCCACTAACTTTTTGCTCCGTCAACGCCAGCCGTCGTGGGCGTTGGGCAACTGGATGTCGTCGTAACGTCTTCCAGCACTGGTGCTTCTTTAGTTGGCACGGTTTGTAATCCAGCCACTGTTGCTCACCTGCTCTGAGTGTTACACACCTGCTGCAGCCTGTTAACTCAATTTGAGTTGGCAAGCAATCCAACTCTCTTCCACCATTCATCATCTTTCCAGGTACAACCATACTCCATCACATAACGCATACTAGTCCTCTGAGAAATTCTTGCCCTAAAATAACCGTAAACGGCATAGAAGTCTCTAGGCACCATGGATATCACGTCTTCGTAAGAGCTCTCAATGCGATCGTCACGGTCGCTGCAAAACTGTCGCCAATTCACTGTTTGGCCAGATCCAGATATCCCGCAAGTTGTCGTCGTATTTCTCGATGTAAGCCTTATGACTTTGGTCGTCATTTTCGTTCACCACATGATCCTGTAATATAGTAATGTCTTGACTTGAAAACCACATTTCCATCATTTTCATGGGTTTTTTCTGCACTTTCAACTGACTCGTCCTTTGTTATTGTTTTGAATGTGAACATTCCGCCATGTTCTCCGTTTCATTGTCAAACGCAGACTCTCGCTCCTCATTGGCTGTTGTCGTGTTTTGACAATCACTTGCAAACATGGCCGCCCTCGGCTTCATTTTTGGTTGGTCGAATCTTCGGTGTCGTCTTATTGGCTGGCACTCAGCGCCGCCGGTGGGCCATTTCCGCGCTTCCGCTGCCAGCGCCATCACGTCTAGCGGAGGATTGTGGAACCTCGACTTTTGCAGTGCTTACTCAAATGTCCGAATGCACTTTGGCAAAAACCGCAATTCCTGTGGGACAGTCGCTCGCCATATGGTCAAACCATACACAGTTTGTAGCACCGTCTCCGATGCTGACCACCTGCTGTCTGCTGTTGCCACTCGTCGTTGGTCGTCCTCGGAACCTTGTCGCTCCTTTATTGGTCTCCTTTGGTGCAGAGCTTCTTTTGTATCTGACCTCTCCTTCATTTGTTCATACAGCTTTAATCTCATTACTGGGTAATAACAGCGCCATAAGTATAGTCTTGTTCCTTTGCTATCGATGCCCTCAACAATGTACTGTATTGCCACGGTGTCCATTGAACCTAGCGCTTGCCCATCTCCTTCATCTTTCTTCTGCATGTAAGTTTCACCAAGTTCGCTAACCAGCTCATCGGCTCTTCATCTCTTTACTGTTAAGTCTTTCAGGAACTCTTGCGCTTAATGTGCCTTCATTGCGACGCTGAACACCTTCCGTCTTTAACCATAGTACTGCTATTTTGGTGATCTTGCATGTGTTTACTGCTGATTATAAATTGAATATTTCTGCGTTGTCCTCAATGTCTTCTTACTTGTAGAATGGTGTCAATATCTTGATTTGGTTTATCTGAATCCATCTGTGGTTGCAAACAACTTCTCCGGTTTTTCCGTCTTATCAGTCGTCTTTTCTGATTCCGTAATCATTGTGATTGTATCATCTTCTTTGGTTTATTCGTCTTTTTCGTCTTTGAGGTTATGAAAAAAACCACGCCAGTCACGTCGTAAAATTTTGGGATGATCCCGGACGAGCCCCCAAAATTTGGCAGGAGTTATCCTGATTAAATGAAATAATTGGTTTTCAACTCACTTCAAGTCTTTTATTTTCCACTTTTACTATTTTAGAATATTAATTTGATCTTCATCTTTCTTCTTCCTTTCACGCCACTCGTCTCCTCTCTCCCTCCTTATCCCATTCTATCTCATCTCATTCATCTCAATCATTATAATATATCTTCCCCTCTTAGTCTCCTTATCCTTTCTCTCACTCCATTTACACACAAATATATATATATATATATATGTATATATATATATGTATAATATATATGTATATATATACATATATATATATATATTTATATATGTATATATATATATATATATATATATATATATATATATATATATATATATATATATATGTATATATATATATATATGTATATATATATATATATATATATATATATATATATATATATATATATATATATATATATATATATATAACTCTCTATATAACATATATATATATATATATATATATATATATATATATATATATATATATATATATATATATATATATATATATATATATATATATATATGTATATATATATATATATATATATATATATATATATATATATATATATATATATATATATATGTATATATATATATATACATATAATATAATAATAATAATAATATATATATATATATATATATATATATATATATGTATATATATATGTGTGTGTATATATATATATATATATATATATATATAATAATATATGTATATATATGTATATATATATATATATATATATATATATATATATATATATATATATATATATATATAAATTTATATATATATATATATATATATATATATATATATATATATATATATATATATATATATATATATATATATAAATTTATATATATATATATATATATATATATATATATATATATATATATATATATATATATATATATATATATATATATATATATATATATATATATACTGCCTTATCGCCTTATATATATATATATATATATATATATATATATATATATATATATATATATATATATATATATATATATATATATATATATATATATGTGTGTGTGTAAATGATAATAATAGTGAGAGAAATAACATATATATATATATATATATACATATATACAAACAGAAAGCGATAATAACTTGATTAGCTCTTCAATTTTTGTAAATTAAATTGATTATTTTTTGTCTTTTACTAATGTCAATGAGGTTTAACGATAATCTTTTATTCATTTAACTACCAGTGAGTGTTTTTCAAGAATCCTATCTCAATTTGTTCGACACTACACCTCCTTACCATTTTACTAATCATGGGTATCACTAGAAATAGTTTATCGGATTTGTGGACGTATTTAACAGAGAATAGCGTTTCGAGAGAAAGAGTTGCGTAAGGCTCCTAGTTCTCCCAGAAGCACTGAATCTTTAGCTGCAGACTTTGCTTCTTTTGAAATTTAGTGTGGACGTCTTAGCTTGATCTTCAACAACAAATGAGAACCCTCGCTCGGAATGTTGACCAACGGGATGCGCAGTCATAGGAAGGCCGCCGCTTATCCACGGAGTGCCAGAAGAAACTAAAGAGGAGCGTGTTTCAGTTGTCGTCAAAAGTGTTAAACAACCAGCTTAAATTCAATTGCCTTTT
>JAGSMR010000614.1:0-25998 GCA_029286605.1 Sericinus montela | reverse complement strand
TAATGATAGCTAATGATATAAAACGATGTGATATATATATATATACTGCCTTATCGCCTTATATATATATATATATATATATATATATATATATATATATATATATATATATATATATATATATATATATATATATATATATATATGTGTGTGTGTAAATGATAATAATAGTGAGAGAAATAACATATATATATATATATATATACATATATACAAACAGAAAGCGATAATAACTTGATTAGCTCTTCAATTTTTGTAAATTAAATTGATTATTTTTTGTCTTTTACTAATGTCAATGAGGTTTAACGATAATCTTTTATTCATTTAACTACCAGTGAGTGTTTTTCAAGAATCCTATCTCAATTTGTTCGACACTACACCTCCTTACCATTTTACTAATCATGGGTATCACTAGAAATAGTTTATCGGATTTGTGGACGTATTTAACAGAGAATAGCGTTTCGAGAGAAAGAGTTGCGTAAGGCTCCTAGTTCTCCCAGAAGCACTGAATCTTTAGCTGCAGACTTTGCTTCTTTTGAAATTTAGTGTGGACGTCTTAGCTTGATCTTCAACAACAAATGAGAACCCTCGCTCGGAATGTTGACCAACGGGATGCGCAGTCATAGGAAGGCCGCCGCTTATCCACGGAGTGCCAGAAGAAACTAAAGAGGAGCGTGTTTCAGTTGTCGTCAAAAGTGTTAAACAACCAGCTTAAATTCAATTGCCTTTTCGGCTAATGATATAAAACGATGTGTCATCGGCTTGGACACATGGCCATAAATTACCAGTTATATCGGATTGAATAATAAGTATGAATTTGTAATTATATCTCAAGGCTCTTTAACATTAATTAACCCAACAATACATACGTAGAACATACTGATAGGTTGGAAAATCAAGCATACATTGCACTGATGTCTGAAGTAGCAAACTCACTGTGTTATGGAATAAGAAACAACGAATGGGCTACAAATACCCAGTCCCGAGACATGTAGAAAAGTAGATTTACTCTTTAAGATTTTCCCTTAGTCTATATGCCCCAAGGAATAATATCATCTTAGATGCCCCAAGGAATAATACCCGTCCTATGTACAAATGTTAGGTTAGGTTATGTTAGGTTAGGTTGCGAGGTGTCTGGTGCGCGATCGCTAATCTGCCTGCCAAGCGTGGGCGATTACGGCACGCGAGAGGCCTATGTCCAGCAGTGGACTACTGCAAGCTGTTATGTGTACGTTGGTATAAGTGTAATGTATAAGTCGAAAGTATTGACATAAGCTTTTGTCGGTGCAGCATTCATGCAAGTAAGCTTAGTTGTGTAAACAGCCCCTCGACTAAATGCTGCCCCTGCGGTTCTTCTCGCGGATTTGTAATTAACGCGAACCCAATTATTGTTTCTAAAATAATGCTAGCCTTAGTTACACCTTACAACATCAGCTACCGCCAGTGAAAGTCCCGTCAAAATCGGTCCAGACGTTCTGGTGGTGTCCGTCCGTTTGTTCCGGCTAATCTCTGAGACGGCTGCACTGATTTCAACGGGACTACACTGGCAGAAAGCTGATTTTTTGTGGCGTAACGATCGTAGGCTACTTTTTATTTTTAGAAACATACTACATATATTCTCCAATACAGAGGTAGACAGAAGTCTAGACGATTAAACCTTCCGACCCACCTTTCACCGAAGATTTTGGGACAACGTGACAGGTAGCGACGAGCTTATCGTTGTTTTTTATGTAGATTGTTAAAGAAATAAAACAGTTAAAACATGTCAGTTTCTATTTATTATAAAATATAACACAATACAACAAATTATTAGTAAATTTTAGTAGTTCGAAAAGCGATAGTTTTAATTTTAGAGTTTCAGCTCAATTTCAATATCGCATCGTAATCGTTCGTGACTAGATCCAGGGCTCCCACCGACTCTGGTGACGCCGAGGACGTGGGGTCCTGCAGGCGCAGCAGCTCGATAATTAAGGAGGAACGTGCAAATATCTTGACGTTTTAAATGTTTATATATCATTTAGAATATTAATTATGTCATGGTTGGGGAACTGCTAGATATCAGTTACGTAACAAAGTGCTCTGATATATCCTTATTATTCAGCATCCATTCACATCTTTACGAGTATATTATCTTAACTGGTGTTAGGGTTTTCAGCCCAAACAAATGAGAGCTTAATCCTGCAAGTGATACTGATATCACAGAATTGGCCTCTACCGATTTCAGTGCATACTTTTCATTGTGTTATGGTGCCAGTAGTAGCTATAAAGCCAGTATAACATAAAAACAGCCTATGAAAGTCCATTTCAGGATTGATTCTACAGGCTTCGCGATCATTCAGGCGGATTGGCGATCGCTTTGTCACCAGTTTGCTCATTTTAATCTGGTATTTTTCGGGAGATAGGTAGGGTAGGGCTCTCCCTCTGTCGCCTCGAGACACTCACGGACAGAGAGGATCTGTATGCACATGTAAAATCATCAACCCTCAGGCTTCGAAGGCGGGCTGCTAGCAACCAAGCTACGGGGTCAGTTTGTGACCGCTCCCCACGCTGCAGCTGCGCCTGTCCCGGGAGAGTGGGCGTTGCCCTCCCTGCCGCGCACCAGTGCCCCCGGAAATGCGACAGCTGTCCAAGTGCACCGACGTACATAGAGTATTTAGAGGTGCCTCTCTCACAAGCCAATCCAAGAAAATCATTGAAGTACTAATCTTTAATCTTGAAATTACTTGAAGTTGTTATAAGTTTAACCTAGAAACTTCTAACTCTGCCCTCACTGTAATATTATTATAAGTAGTTACTTGTCTCTGTTTTAATAATGTTAATGTTGAAAGATACACGAAAACGCATAATACATGAGAATGCGATATCTATATGTACACTGGTAATTTGCGTATGCTTGACAGGTCATGTCTAATAATAAAATACTAAAAAGTATATTTAAACAGAAACATACATCTAAAGATGGTAGACCAATCGATAAATGTTGTCATTCAATAAATGACCTTTCATCTAACACAGTGTAATTTCAATATCTCATGTGACATGTACTTCTTATCATGATCGTCGTCATCATAACAGTCTATCAGAAGTCTACTGCTGAACATACGCCTCCTAAGGATCGCCACATAGAAAGGTCCTGTGTCATTGCATATCGACTTCCGCAATGTTCTGCAGGTCGTCGCAGCATCTTGCGGGAGAAATTCTAATACAGACAGTTGTATAATCATTGACTAAGAAAGATATATTAATTAATAATAATACAAAATTAAATAAATAAAGAATTCATTAATTAATTTAAAGAATTCATTAGTTAATTTATAATATACTTAATATAATGTACTTTATAGAAATATGTATATATATCAACAAAATCAAATTGCTATATACTCTTTCAAGGTGTGTAAATATTTTTAAGAACTTCAAATAGAATTTTATATTCTTTTCTCCAATGTATGTACATATACAAACAAATAAATAAATAAATACGTTAATATGACACCTAGAACTGAGGTGATCGTGCCCGACTAATGTCTAGGAAAAGAGTTAATATTGTATTTCCAACATTATAAAAATTTCTTTCGCCTGTTTTATCTCCGCTAGAGATAGACTCTGTGTCGATAGACGAATTTAAATTCTTATTCAATGAATAAATATACACATACCGTTGTCAAGGTCAGACAAATCAAAATCAAACTTAGACTTCAATAAATGTTTATTGATCCATACTAACAACATTAATTAAAATATGAAAACAAATGTAGTTTTTAATTGTATGTTGCGTCTAACATCAAACATGGTTGCAGCATCGAATAACCCCCGGCTAGTTTGTCAATACAGCATCCCTTTTAAGCCAATGTTAAAATAATATTTTTACATTAGAAATATTATTAAAAAGTACCATTTTATAAATAGGCCGAATATTAATTTAAATTAAATGTTTCACTATTAATTTATACAATTATCTATTAAAACTTAGTAAACTATAATTGACCGTTTAACTTGAACACTGAACATCTTCAAAACAACGTCCCTTTTAAAACCAATGTTAAGATAGTATTATTATATAAGAAATCTTATTACAAATACTGTTTTTATAAATAGCCTCAGTATATTAAAATTAAATATTAAAACAATGGATTTATAATTATCCATTAAAACTATGTAAACATTAATTAACGCAATAGCTATGAACACTGAAAAATTAGACAAAACAATATCTCTTTTAGGCTTATGTTAAAATACCATTGGACACATGGCCATAAATGGCCTTAGTTACATTTGGATTGAATAATTAAGTATGAATTTGTAATTATATCTCAAGGCTCTCTTAACATTAATTAACCCAACAATACATACGTAGAAACATACATTGATAGGTTGAAAATCACATACATTGCACCGATGTCTCATGCGTAAGTAGCAAACTCACTTGTGTTATGGAATAAGAAACAAAGAATGGGCCACAAATACAGTCGAGACATGTAGAAAAGTAGATTTACTCTTTAACATTTTCCTTTAGTCTATATGCCCCAAGGAATAATATCATCATAGATGCCCCAAGGAATAATACCCGTCCTAAGTACAAATGTTAGGTTAGGTTATGTTAGGTTAGGTTGCGAGGTGTCTGGTAGTGCGATCGCCAATCTGCCTGCCAAGCGTGGCGATTACGGCACGCGAGAGGCCTATGTCCAGCAGTGACTACTGCAAGCTGTTATGTGTGTACGTTATATAAGTGTAATGTATAAGTCGAAAGTAACATAAGCTTTTGTCGGTGCAGCATCTAAGTAAGTAAGCTTAGTTGTGTAACAGCCTTCGACTAAATGCTGCCCCTGCGGCTCTTCTCGCGGTTTTGTAGTTAACGCGAAACCCTAATTATTGTTTCTAAAATAATGCTAGCCTTAGTTACACCTTACAACATCAGCTACCGCCAGTGAAAGTCCCGTCAAAATCGGTCCAGACGTTTCAGGTGTCTGTCCGTTTGTTCCGGCTAATCTCTGAGACGGCTAGACCGATTTCAACGGGACTTACACTGGCAGAAAAGCTGGATTTTTGTGGCGTAACGTGGGATCGTAGGCTACTTTTATTTTAGAAACATATTCACATATATTCCTCCAATACAGAGGTAGACAGAAGTCTAGACGATTAAATCCTTCCGACCCACCTTTCACCGAAGATTTTGGGACAACGTGACAGGTAGCGACGAGCTTATCGTTGTTTTTGCGTAGATTGTTAAAGAAATAAAACAGTTAAAATATGTCAGTTTCCATTTATTATAGTAATATAACACAATACAACAAATTATTAGTAAATTTCTTAGTTCGGAAAGAACATAGTTTTAATTAGAGTTTCAGCTCAATTCTCTCTCTCCCATGATCGCCACAGAAAGGTCCTGTGTCATTTGCACTATCGACTTCCCGCAAATGTTCTGCAGGTCGTCGCAGCTTCTTGCGGAGACATTCTAATACAGACAGTTGTAATCATTGACTAAGAAAAATATATTAGTTAATAATAATACAAAATTAAATAAGTAAAGAATTCATTAATTAATAAAATTCATTAGTTAATTTATAATATACTTAATAAAATATACTTTATAGAAATATGTATATATATCAACAAAAATCAAATTGTTATATACTCTTTCAAGGTGTGTAAATATTTTTAAGAACTTCAAATGGGAATTTTATATTCTTTCTCCAATGTATGTACATATACAAGCAAATAAATAAATACGTTAATATGACACCTAGAACTGAGGTGATCGTGCCCGACTAATGTCTAGGAAAAGAGTTCATATTGTATTTCCAACATTATAAAAATTTCTTTCGCCTGTTTTATCTCCGCTAGAGATAGACTCTGTGTCGATAGACGAATTTAAATTCTTGTTCCAATGAATAAATACACACATACTGTTGTCAAGGGTCAGACAAATCAAAATCAAACTTAGACTTCAATAAATGTTTACTGATACTGAATGATATTAATTTATACAATTATCTATTAAAACAAAGTAAACTATATTTGACCGTTTAACTTGAACACTGAACATTTTTCAAAACAACATCCCTTTTAAAACCAATGTTAAGATAGTATTATTATATAAGAAATCTTATTACAAATACTGTTTTTATAAATAGGCCGAATATTAATTTAAATTAAATGTTTTACTATTAATTTATACAATTATCTATTAAAACTTAGTAAACTATAATTGACCGTTTAACTTGAACACTGAACATCTTTCAAAACAACGTCCCTTTTAAAACCAATGTTAAGATATTATTATTTATTATATTAGAAATCTTATTACAAATACTGTTTTCATAAATAGCCTCAGTATATTAAAATTAAATATTAAAAACAATGGATTTATAATTATCCATTAAAACTATGTAAACATTAATTAACGCAATAGCTATGAACACTGAAAAATTAGACAAAACAATATCTCTTTTTAGGCTTATGTTAAAATACTATTGGACACATGGCCATAAATGGCCTTAGTTACATTTGGATTGAATAATTAAGTATGAATTTGTAATTATATCTCAAGGCTCTCTTAACATTAATTAACCCAACAATACATACGTAGAAACATACATTGATAGGTTGAAAATCACATACATTGCACCGATGTCTCATGCGTAAGTAGCAAACTCACTTGTGTTATGGAATAAGAAACAACGAATGGGCCACAAATACCCAGTCATGTAGAAAAGTAGATTTACTCTTTAACATTTTCCCTTTAGTCTATATGCCCCAAGGAATAATATCATCATAGATGCCCCAAGGAATAATACCCGTCCTAGTACAAATGTTAGGTTAGGTTATGTTAGGTTAGGTTGCGAGGTGTCTGGTAGTGTGATCGCCAATCTGCCTGCCAAGCGTGGCGATTACGGCACGCGAGAGGCCTATGTCCAGCAGTGGACTACTGCAAGCTGTTATGTGTGTACGTTATATAAGTGTAATGTATAAGTCGAAAGTAACATAAGCTTTTGTCGGTGCAGCATCTAAGTAAGTAAGCTTAGTTGTGTAACAGCCTTCGACTAAATGCTGCCCCTGCGGCTCTTCTCGCGGTTTTGTAGTTAACGCGAAACCCTAATTATTGTTTCTAAAATAATGCTAGCCGTAGTTACACCTTACAACATCAGCTACCGCCAGTGAAAGTTCCGTCAAAATCGGTCCAGACGTTTCAGGTGTCTGTCCGTTTGTTCCGGCTAATCTCTGAGATTGCCAGACCGATTTCAACGGGACTTACACCGGCAGAAAGCTGATTTTTTGTGGCGTAACGTGGGATCGTAGGCTACTTTTTATTTTAGAAACATATTTACATATATTCCTCCAATACAGAGGTAGACAGAAGTCTAGACGATTAAATACTTCCGACCCACCTTTCACCGAAGATTTTGGGACAACGTGACAGGTAGCGACGAGCTTATAGTTGTTTTTGCGTAGATTGTTAAAGAAATAAAACAGTTAAAACATGTCAGTTTCCATTTATTATAAAATATAACACAATACAACAAATTATTAGTAAATTTCTTAGTTCGGAAAGGACATAGTTTTAATTAGAGTTTCAGCTCAATTTCAATATCGCATCGCATCGTTCGTGACTAGATCCAGGGCTCCCAATTGGACCTGGTAACGCCGAGGACCTGGGGTTCGTGCAGTGGCGCAGCAGCTCGGATACCTGGCGAGGAACGAGCAAAAATCTTAACATTTTAAATGTTTATATATCATTTAGAATATTAATTAGTCATGGTTAGAACTAGATATCAGTTACGTAACAAAGTGCCTGATATATCCTGTTATTCACATCCATTCACATCTTTACGAGTATATTATCTTAACCGATGTTAGGGGTTAGGCCCAAACAAAATGAGCTAATCCTGCAAGTGATACTGATATCACAGAACGGACTCTACCGATTTCAGTGATACTATTCATAGTGTTATAGTGCTAGTAGTAGCTATAAAGCTAGTATACACATAAAACAGCCTATGAAAGTCCATTTCAGGATTGATTACAGGCTTCTCGCGATCATTCAGGCGGATTGGCGATCGCTTTGTCACCAGTTGCTCATTTTAATCTGGTATTTTCTCGAGATAGGTAGGGTAGGTGAGGCTCTCCCTCTGTCGCCTCTCCGAGACACTCACGGACAGAGAGAGGATTCGTATGCACATGTAAATCATCAACCCCTAGCTTCAAAGGCGAGTCATAACAACTAAGCTACGGGATCAGTTTGTGACCTGCTCCTCCACGCTGCAGCTGCGCCTGCGTCCCGGGGTGGGCGCTGCCCCTCCCGCCGCACCAGCCCACGGAACTGCGACAGCCGTCCAAGTGCACCGACGGCCGCAGACTGTTGGGGTGCCTTCACCGGTAATCTGAGAAAGTCGATAGCCAATCTTTAATCTTGAAACTACTTGAAGTTGTTACTAAGTTTCGTCCTGAAACTTCTAACTCTGCCCTCACTGTACATATTATAAGTAGCTAATCTGAGACAGCTGAACCGATTTCAACAGGACTTACACTGGCAGAAAGGCTGATTTTTTGTGGCGTAACGTGGGATCGTAGGCTACTTTTTTATTTTAGAAACATATTTACATATGTTCCTCCATACAGAGGTAGACAGGAGTCCTGAACGATTAAATCCTTCAAACCCACCTTTCTGCCGAAGATTTTGGACAACGTGACAGGTGAGCGAGCTTATCACAATTTGTTTTGCGTAGATTGTTAAAGAAATAAAACAATTCAAAAACATGTCAGTTTCCATTTATTGTAAAAATATAACACAATACAACTTCAATTCTAATAAATTTCTTAGTTCGGAAAGGACATAGTTTTAATTAGAGTTTCGAGCTCAATTTCAATATCGCATCGCATCGTTCCGTGACTAGATCCAGGGGCTCGATTGGACCTGGTGACGCCGAGGACGATGGGGGTCCGTGCAGTGGCGCGCAACGCTCACGGATACCTGTGGCACGAGGAACGAGCAAAAATCTTAACATTTTAAATGTTTATATATCATTTAGAATATTAATTATACTCATGGTTAGGAACTAGATATCCAGTTACGTAACAAAGTGCTCTGATATATCCTGTTATTCACATCCATTCACACATCTTTACGAGTATATTATCTTAACCGATGTTGGGGGCTAGCCAAACAAATGAGCTAATCCTGCAAGTGATACTGATATCACAGAACGGACTCTACCGATTTCAGTGATACTATTCGCCAGTGTTATGAGTGCTAGTAGTAGCTATAAAGCTGGTACTTACATAAAAAACAGCCTGTAAAGTCATTTTGGATTGATTCTGGGCTTCTCGCGATCATTCAGGCGGATTAGCAGCGCGATCGCTTTGTCACCAGTTGCTCATTTTAATCTGTTTTTCGAGATAGGTGAAGGGTAAGTAGGAGCTCTCCCTCTGTCGCCTCTCAGGAACACTCACGGACGAAG
Organism: Sericinus montela; assembly: GCA_029286605.1. Lineage (NCBI taxonomy): Eukaryota > Metazoa > Arthropoda > Insecta > Lepidoptera > Papilionidae > Sericinus > Sericinus montela. The sequence goes on along the minus strand of JAGSMR010000614.1, from coordinate 16,540 downwards.
GATTCATTATGCATGTAAATCGTAACCCCTAGCTTCGAAGGCGAGTCGCTAACAACTAAGCTACGGGGTCAGTTTGTAAACCTGCTCCTCCACGCTGCAGCTGCGCCCGTCCAGGGTGGGCGCTGCCCCCCGCCGCGCACCAGCCCACAGAACTGCGACAGCCAAATCAAGTGCACCGACGTACATAGACTATTTTAGGGTGCTTCACAAGGCCAATCTAAGAAAGTCACGATAGCCAATCTTTAATCTTGAAACTACTTGAGGATTTGTTATAAGTTTAAATCCTAGAAACTTCTAACTCTTGCCTCACTGTACATATTATATTATGGCTAATCTCTGGAGACGGCTAGACCGATTTCAACGGGACTTACACTGACAGAAAGCTGATTTTTGTGGCGTAACGTGGGATCGTAGGCTACTTTTATTTTAGAGGCTCAGCAGTATTTATGTTCCTCAATACAGAGGTAGACAGGAGTCTGAACGATTAAATCATGCCGACCCCTGCTTTCACCGAGATTTTGGGACAACGTGACGGTGGCAGGCTTGAAGCTTATCGTTGTTTTGCGTAGATTGTTAAAGAAATAAAACAGTTAAACATGTCAGTTTCCATTTATTACATAAAAAATATAACACAATACAACAAATTATTAGTAAATTTCTTAGTTCGGAAAGGACATAGTTTTAATTAGGTTTCAGCTCAATTTCAATATCCGCATCGCATCGTTCGTGACTAGATCCAGGGCTCCCCAATTGGACCTGGTGACGCCGAGGCAGTGGGGGTCCGTGCAGTGGCGCAGCAGCTCGGATACCTGGCGAGGAACGAAGCAAAAATCTTAACATTTTAAATGTTTATATATCATTTAGAATATTAATTATGTCATGAAAGTTTAGGAACTAGATATCAGTTACGTAACAAAGTGTATACAATATATCCTGTTATTCACATCCATTCACATCTTTACGAGTATATTATCTTAACCGATGTTAGGGCTGCTTAAACAAAATGAGCTAATCCTGCAAGTGATACTACGATGTCACAGAACCCAGTTTCTACCATTTCAGTGATACTATTCATAGTGTTATAGTGCTAGTAGTAGCTATAAAGCTAGTATACACATAAAAAACAGCCTATGAAAGTCCATTTCAGGATTGATTCTACAGGCTTCTCGCGATCATTCAGGCGGATTGGCGATCGCTTGTCACCAGTTGCTCATTTTAATCTGGTATTTTTTCGAGATAGGTAGGGTGGGTAGGGCTCTCCCTCTGTCGCCTCTCGGGGCACTCACGGACAGAGGATTCGTATGCATGTAATCATCAGCCCCTAGCTAGGCAGGGTCGCTATGCAACTAAGCTACAGGGGTCGGTTGTGATACTCCTCACGCTGCAGCTGCGTCCAGGAGTGGGCGCTGCCCCTCCCGCCGCCGCACCCAGCCCACGGAACTGCGACAGCCGTCCAAGTGCCGACGTACATAGACTACATTGGGGTGCCTTCACAGAAGCCAATCTAAGAAAGTCACGATAGCCAATCTTTAATCTTGAAACTACTTGAGTTATTTATAAAGTTTAAATCCTGGAAACTTCTAACTCTGCCCTCACTGTTACATATTATAAGTAGCTACTTATCTCTGTTTTAATAATGTTAATGTTGAAAGAAACACGAGGAAATCGTAATAAGTATGAGATTGCGATATCTATATGTACACTGGTGTGCATGTGATAATGTTAGTAAAGAAGTGTAATTTGCGTATATAATAGGTCATATTCAATAATAAAGAAATACTAAAGAGTATTTAAACGAAACATACATCTAAGATGGTAGACCAATCGATAAATGTTGTCATTCAGCCAAATGACCTTTCATCTAACAAAGTGTAGTTGTGTCTCATGTGACATGTACTTCTTATCATGATCATCGTCATCATAACAGTCTAACGAAGTCTACTGCTGAACATACGCGCTCTCTAAGGATCGCCACATAGAAAGGTCCTGTGTCGACACCATCGACTTTCCACAATGTTCTGCAGGTCGTCACTGGCATCTTGCGGGAAGGCATACAGACAGTTGTATAATCATTGACTAAGAAAAATATATTAATTAATAATAATACAAAATTAAATAAAATAAAGAAATTCATTAATTAATTTAAAGAATTCATTAGTTAATTTATAATATACTTAATATAATATACTTTATAGAAATAATATATGTATCAACAAAAATCAAATTGCTATATACTCTTTTTCAAGGTGTGTAAATATTTTTAAGAACTTCAAATGGGAATTTTTATATTCTTTTCAATGTATGTACATATACAAGCAAATAAATAAATAAATAAGTTAATATGACTGCCTAGAACTGAGGTGATCGTGCCCGACTAATGTCTAGGAAAAGAGTTAATATTTTATTTCCAACATTATAAAAATTTCTTTCGCCTGTTTTATCTCCGCTAGAGATAGACTCTGTGTCGATAGACGAATTTAAATTCTTATTCAATGAATAAATACACAAGCCTGTTGTCATAGGTCCAGACAAATCCAAAATCAAACTTGAACTTTAATAAATGTTTATTGATCCGCTAACAACATTAATTAAAATATAAAAGCTTGAAAAATGATTTATGAAATTGTATGTTGCGTCTAACATCAAACATGGTTGCAGCATCGAATACCCTGGGCTAGTTGGTCAATACAACATCCCTTTTAATCCAATGTTAAAATAATATTTTTACATTAGAAATATTAAAAGTACCATTTTTGCTAAATAGGCCGAATATTAAATTTAAATTTAAATGTTCACTATTAATTTTATACAATTATCTATTAAAACTTAGTAAACTATAATTGACCGTTTAACTTGAACACTGAACATCTTTCAAAAACAACGTCCCTTTTAAAACCAATGTTAAGATAGTGTTATTATATAAGAAATCTTATTACAACATTGTTTTTATAAATAGCCTCAGTAAATTAAAATTAAATATTAAAACAATGGATTTATAATTATCCATTAAACTATGTAAACATTAATTAACGCAATAGCTATGAACACTGAAAAATTAGACAAAAATAACATTCTTTTTAGGCTTATGTTAAAATAATACCATTAGACACATGGCCATAAATGTCTTTAGTTACATTTTGGATTGAATAATTAAGTATGAATTTGTAATTATATCTCAAGGCTCTCTTAACATTAATTAACCCAACAATACATATGTAGAAAAACAAGGCATTGATAGGTTGGAAAACATACATTGCACTGATGTCTCGCGTGTAAGTGAAAACTCACTTGTGTTGTGGAATAAGAAACAACGAATGGGCCACAAATACCCAGTCCTGAGACATGTAGAAAAAGTAGATTTACTCTTAAGATTTTCCTATCTATATGCCCCAAGGAATAATATCATCATAGATGCCCCAAGGAATAATACCCGTCCTAAGTACAAATGTTAGGTTAGGTTATGTTAGGTTAGGTTGCGAGGTGTCTGGTAGTGCGATCGCCAATCTGCTCGCCAAGCGATTACGGCACGCGAGAGGGCTCATGTCCAGCAGTGGACTACTGCAAGCTGTTATGTGTGTACGTTATATATGTAATGTATAAGTCGAAAGTAACATAGCTTGTCGGCAGCATCCAAGTAAGTGTTTAGCTGTGCAACAGCCTCGACTAAATGCTGCCCCTGCGGCCTTCTTCCCTCGCGGTTTTGTAGTTAACGCGAACCCTCAATTATTGTTTCTAAATAATGCTAGCCTTCGTTACACTTACAACATTTGTTACCACAGTGAAAGTCCCGTCAAATCGGTCCAGATTACCAGGTGTCTGTCCGGTTTTGAACTGGCTAATCTCTGAGACGAAGAATGGATTTCAACGCACTTACACTGGCAGAAAGCTGATTTTTTGTGGCGTAACGTGGATCGTAGGCTACTTTATTTTAGAAACATTCACATAATATTCCTCCAATACAGAAGTAGACAGAAGTCTAGACGATTAAATCCTTCCGACCCACTCCCTTTCATCGAAGCATTTGGGGACAACGTGACAGGTAGCGACGTTGAGCTTATTTTGTTGTTTTTGCGTAGATTGTTAAAGAATAAATGAATGTAAAACATGTCGTCACTTATTATAAAAATATAACACAATAACAAATTATTAGTAAATTCTAGTTCGGAAAGGACATAGTTTTAATTAGAGTTTCAGCTCAATTTGAAAGATTCTGCAAATGTTGCGTCGCTTCCAGCATCTTGCGGGAGATATTCTAATGTAGACAGTTGTATAATCATTGACTAAGAAAAATATATTAATTAATAATAATATGTAAAATTATATTGCTAAAGAATTCATTAATTAATTTAAAGAAATTCCATTAGTTAATTTTATAATAATACTTAATATAATATACTTTATAGAAATATGTATGTATCAACAAAATCAAATTGCTATATACTCTTTCAAGGTGTAAATATTTTTAAGAATTTAAATGGAATTTTATATTCTTCTTCCAATGTATGTACATATACAAGCAAATAAATAAATAAATACGTTAATATGACACCTAAATGCAAGGTGAGATCTGTGCCCGATCAATGTCTAGGAAAAGAGTTAATATTGTATTTCCAACATTATAAAAATTTCTTTTTCGCCTGTTTTATCTCCGCTAGAGATAGACTCTGTGTCGATAGACGAATTTAAATTTATTCCAATGATCAAATATACACATACTGTTGTCAAGGGTCAGACAAATCAAAATCAAACTTAGACTTCAATAAATGTTTATTGATCCATACTAACAAATATTAAATAAAATATGTTAAATGTAGTTTTTGAATTGTATGTTGCGTCTAACATCAAACATGGTTGCAAGCATCGAATACCCCCCGGCTAGTTTGTCATCACAACATCCCTTTTTAAGCCAATGTTAAAATAATATTTTTACATTAGAAATATTCTTTAAAAGTACCATTTTATAAATAGTCGAATATTACTTAAATTAAATGTTTCACTATTAATTTATACAATTATTCATTAAAACTTAGTAAACTATAATTGACTGTTTAACTTGAACACTGAACATCTTTCAAAACAACGTTCTCTTTTAAAACCAATGTTAAGATAGTATTATTATATAAGAAATCTTAAAAGAAAATACTGTTTTTATAAATAGCCTTGGTATATTAAAATTAAATATTAAAAACAATAGATTTATAATTATCCATTAAAACTATGTAAATACACTAACGCAATAGCTACAGAACACTGGAAAAATTAGACAAACAATATCTCTTTTAGGCTTATGTTAAAATAATTATTGGACACATGCCATAAATGGCCTTTAGTTTACATTTGGATTGAATAATTACATGAATTTTGTAATTATATCTCAAGGCTCTTTAACATTAATTAACCCAACAATACCATAATACGTAGAAACATACATTGATAGGTTGAAAATCACATATATTCATGATGTTATAGTGCTAGTAGTAGCTATAAAGCTAGTATACACACCAAAAACAACCTATAGAAAGTCCATTTTAAGGGATTGATTCTACAGGCTTCTCGCGATCATTCAAGCGGATTGGCGATCGCTTTGTCTCAGTTGCTCATTTTAATCTGGTATTTTTCGAGATAGGTAGGAGTAGGTAGGGCTCTCCCTCTGTCGCCTCTCGAGACACTCACGGACAGAGGATTCGTATGCATATAGTGTCAGCCCCTAACTTCGAAGGCAGGTCCGCTAACAACTAGCTACAGGGGTCAGTTTGTGACCTGCTCCTCCACGCTGGCTGCGCCGTCGGGGTGGGCGCTGCCCACCTCCCGCCGCTTACTTTTGACCACAGACTGCGACAGCCATCCAAGTGCACCGACATTACATAGACTATTTAGAATTGCCTTCACAAGCCAATCTAAGAAAGTCACGATAGCCGTCTTTAATCTTACGAAACTACTTGAAGTTGTTATAAGTTTAAATCCCTACAAAGGAAACTTCTAACTCTGCCTCACTGTACATATTATAAGTGGCTAATCTCTGAGACGGCTAGACCGATTTCCAGCAGGACACACTGTGAAAGCCGGATTTTTGGCGTAACGCGTGGGATCGTAAAACTACTTTTATTTTTAGAAACATGTTACATATATTCATAATACAGAGGTAGACAGAGTCTGAACGATTAATCCTTCCGACCCACACCTTTCACCGAAGATTTTGGGACAACGTGACAGGTAGCGACGAGCTTATCGTTGTTTTGCGTGAATTTGTTAAAGTAAAACAGTTAAAACTGTCAGTTTCCATTTCGTATAAAAAATATAACACAATACAACAAATTATTAGTAAATTTCTTAGTTCGGAAAGGACATAGTTTTAATTGAGTTTCAGCTCAATTTCAATATCGCATCGCATCGTTCGTGACTAGATCAGGGCTCCCCAATTGGACCTGGTGACGCCGAGACGGGGGTCCCGTGCAGTGGCTTGCACCAACCAGCTCGGATGCCTGGCGAGGAACGAGCAAAAATCTCAACATTTAAATGTTTATATATCATTAGAATAGTAATTATGTCCATGGTTAGGAACTAGATATCAGTTACGTAACAAAGTGCTCCTGATATATCCTGTTATTCACATCCATTGCATCTTTACCCAGTATATTATCTTAACCGATGTTGAGGCTGGCCAAACAAATGAGCTAATCTGCAAGTGATACTGATATCACAGAACGGACTCTACCGTTCAGTGATACTATTCATGAGTGTTGCATAGTGCTGGTAGTAGCTATAAAGCTAGTATACACATAAAAACAGCCTATAAGTCCATTTCAGGATTAGTTTCTGGGCTTCTCTGCCCGATCATTCAGGCGGATTAGCGTCCTTTGTGGTTGCTCATTTAATCTATTTTCGAGATAGGTAGGGTGGTGGGCTCTCCCTCTGTCGCCTCGAGACACTCACGGACAGAGGATTCGTATACTATAAATGTCAGCCTAGCTTCGAGGCGGGGTCGCTAGCAACTAAGCTACAGGGGTCAGTTTGTGACCTGCTCTCCACACTGCAGCTGCGCCGTCCCAGGGGTGGGCACTGCCCCCCTCCGCCGCGCACCAACCCACGGAACTGCGACAGCCGTCCAGTGCACCACGACATTACATAGACTGTTGGGGTGCCTTCACAAAAATAATCTAAAGAAAGTCACGATAGCCAATCTTTAATCTTGAAACTACTTGAAGTTGTTGTAAGTTTAAATCCACAAAACTTTAACTCTGCCCTCACTGTACATATTATAAGTAGCTACTTATCTCTGTTTTAATAATATTAATGTTGAAAAAAGAAACACGAAATCTTGTAATAAGTATGAGATTACGATATCTATATACACTAGTGTACATGTGATAATATTAGTAAAAATTAATTTGCCGTATATGTAATAATTATATTCAATAATAAAATACTAAAGTATATTTAAACGAAACATACATCTAAGATGGTGAACCAATCAAATGTTGTCATTCAATAAATGACCTTTCATCTAACAAAGTGTAATTACAATATCTCATGTGACATATACTTCTTATCCCATGATCATCATCATCATAACAGTCTATGAAGTCTACTGCTGAACATACGCCTCTCCTAAGGATCGCCACATAGAAAGGTCCTGTGTCATTGCACCCCATCGACTTCCCGCAATGTTCTGCAGGTCGTCGCAGCATCTTGCGGGGGCATTCTAATACAGACAGTTGTATAATCGTTGACTAAGAAAAATATGTTAATTAATAATAATACAAATTAAATAAGTAAAAGATTCATTAATTAATTTAAGAATTCATTAGTTAATTGCAATATACTTAATATAATATACTTTATGTAGAAATATGTATAATATATCAACAAAAATCAAAATTACTATATACTCTTTCAAAGGTGTGTAAATATTTTAAGAACTTCAAATAGAATTTTATATTCTTTTCTCCAATGTATGTACATACAAGCAAATAAATAAATAAATAAGTTAATATGACACCTAGAACTAGAGGGTGATCGTGCCCGACTAATGTCTAGGAAAAGAGTTAATATTTTGTTTAACATTATAAAAATTTCTTTCGCCTGTTTTATCTCCGCTAGAGATAGACTCTGTGTCGATAGACGAATTTAAATTCTTATTCCAATGAATAAATACACAAATACTGTTGTCATGGGTCAGACAAATCAAAAATCAAACTTAGACTTTAATAAATGTTTGATGATCCATACTAACAGCATTAATTAAAATATGAAAACAAATGGTTTCTTAATTGTATGTTGCGTCTAACATCAAACATGGTTGCAGCATCGAATACCCCCGGCTGGTTGGTCAATACAACATCCCTTTTAATCCAATGTTAAAATAATACACACATTAGAAATATTGATAAAGTGCCATTTTATAAATAGGCCGAATATTAATTTAAATTAAATGTTTCACACTATTAATTTATACAATTATTATTAAAACTTAGTAAACTATAATTGACCGTTTAACTTGAACACTTGAACATCTTTCAAAACAACGTCCTTTTAAAACCAATGTTAAGATAGTGTTATTATATAAAAATCTTATTACAAATACTGTTTTATAAATAGCCTCAGTAAATTAAAATTAAATATTAAAAACAATGGATTTATAATTATCCATTAAAAACTATGTAAACATTAATTAACATAATAATATGAACACTGAAAAATTAGACAAAACAATATCTTTTTGGGCTTATGTTAAAATACCATTGGACACATAATATAAGTAGCCTTAAATTACATTTGGATTGAATAATTAAATTATGAATTGTAATTATATCTCAAGGCTCTCTTAACATTAATTTAACCCAACAATACATACGTAGAAACATACATTGATAGGTTGAAAAACACATACATTGCACCGATGTCCTGTCTAATGCTCATCGTCATGGTCAGGCCTGATATCATCATAGATGCCCCAAGGAATACCCGTCCTAAGTACAAATGTTAGGATTAGGTTATGTTAGGTTAGGTTGCGGTGTCTGGTGGTGCGATCATAATCTGCTGCAAACGTTACAGCGCGCGAGGAGGCCTATGTCCAGCAGTGGACTACTGCAAGCTGTTATGTGTGGCGTTATATAAGTGTAATGTATAAGTCGAAAGTAACATAAGCTTTTTGTCAGTGCAGCATCTAAGTAAGTAAGCTTGGTTGTGTAACAACCTTCGACTAAATGCTGCCTGCGGCTCTTCTCGCGGTTTTGTAGTTAACATGAAACCTAATTATTGTTTCTTAAATAATGCAACCTTTAATTTACACCTTACAGCATCAGCCTACTGATGAAAGTCCCGTCAAAATCGGTCCAGACGTTTCAGGTGTCTGTCCGTTTGTTCAGCTAATCTCTGAGACAATGAACCGATTTCAACAGGACTTTACACTAACAAGCTTATTTTTGTCGGCAACGTGGGATCATCGAGCTACTTTTTATTTTAGAAACATATTCTGTCCCATTCCTCCAATACAGAAGTAGACAGAAGTCCTGAACAGTTAAATCCTTCGAGCCCACCTTTCACCGAAGATTTTGGGACAACGTGACAGAGTAGCGACGAGCTTATCGTTGTTTTGCGTAGATTGTTAAAAATAAAAACAGTCAAAACATGTCAGTTTCCATTTATTATAAAAATATAACACAATACAACAAATTATTAGTAAATTTCTTAGTTCGGAAAGGACATATGGTTTAATTAGGTTCAGCTCAATTCAAAGACTTCCCGCAATGTTCTGCAGGTCGTCGCAGCATCTTGCGGGAACATTCTAATACAGACAGTTGTATAATCATTGACCAAAAATATATTAATTAATAATAATACAAATTAAATAAGTAAAAATTCATTTAATTAATTTAAAAATTCATTAGTTAATTTATATAATATATAATATAATATACTTTATAAAATATGTATATGTATCAACAAAAATCAAATTACTTCTTATACTCTTTCAAAGATTATTATAAATATTTTTTAAGAACTTCAAATGGGAATTATATATTCTTTCTCAATGTATGTACATATACAAGCAAATAAATAAATAAATACATTAATATGACACCTAGAACAAAGGTGATCGTGCCCAAATAATGTCTGGAAAAGAGTTAATATTGTATTTCCAACATTTAATTTCTTTCATATTTATCTCCGCTAGAAGATGATAGACTCTGTGTCGATAGACGAATTTAAATTCTTATTCAATGAATAAGCCATACACATACCGTTGTCGGGTCAGACAAATCAAATCAACTTAGACTTTAATAAATGTTTATTGATCCATACTAACAACGGTAATTAAAATGTAAAGAAACAAATGCCGGTTTTGTTAACATGTGCGTCTAACATCAAACATGGTTGCAGCATCGAATACCCCCAGCTGGTTTGTCAATACAACATCCTTTTAAGCCAATGTTAAAATAATATTTTTACATTAGAAATATTCTTAAAAGTACCATTTTATAAATAAGGCCGAATATTAATTTAAATTAAATGTTTCACTATTAATTTATACATTTATCTATTAAAACTTAGTAACAACTACCAATTGACCGTTTAACTTGAACACTGAACATCTTTCAAAACAACTTTGCTTTTTAAAACCAATGTGGACAGTATTATTATATAAGAAATCTTAAAACAAATACTGTTTTTATAAGTAGCCTCAGTATATTAAAAATTAAATATTAAAAACAATAGATTTATAATTATCCATTAAAACTATGTAAACATTAATTAACACCAATAGCTATAAAGACACTGAAAAATTAGACAAACAATATCTCTTTTTGAAACATCATTAAAAATACATTGGACACATGGCCGCCGTGTAGTTGCATTTGGATTGAATAATTAAGTATGAATTTGTAATTATATCTCCATCTCTTAACATTAATTAACTTTAACAATACATACGTAAAACATTACATTGATAGGTTGAAAATGCATACATTGCACCGATGTCTGATGCGTAAGTATGAAACTCCATACATGTTATGGAATAAGAAACAACGATGGGCCCACAAATACCCAGTCCCGAGACATGTAGAAAAGTAGGTTTACTCTTTAAGATTTTCCCTTAGTCTATATACCCCAAGAGATAATATCATCTTAGATGCCCCCAAGAATAATACCGTCCTATGTACAAATGTTAGGTTAGGTTATGTTAGGTTGGGTTGCGAGGTGTCTGGTAGTGATCCTTAATCTGCCTGCCAAGCTAGCGATTACACAGCACGCAAGGCCTATGTCCAACCGGCAGTGAACTACTGCAAGCTGTTATGTGTGTGTTATATAAGTGTAATGTATAAGTCGAAAGTAACATAAGCTTTTGTCGGTGCAGCATCTAAGTAAATAGCTTAGTTGTGCCAGCCCTTCGACTAAATGCTGCCCCTGCAGTTCTTCTCACTTGGATTTGTAATTAACGCGAAACCCTAATTATTTCTAAAATAATGCTGTATGGTTACACCTTACAACATCCCAGCTACCGCCAGTCAAAAATTGATCGAATCGGTCAGACATTTAAGGTGTCTATTGTCCAGAACTTTGTTCAACTAATCTCTGAACGGCTAGACCGATTTCAACAGGACTTATGGCAGAAAGCTGATTTTTTGTGGCGTAACGCGTGGGATCGTAGGCTACTTGCATTTGAAACATATTCACATATATTCCTCCAATACAGAGGTAGACAGAAGTCTAGACGATTAAATCCTTCGACCCACCTTTCACCGAAAATTTTGGGACAACGTGACGGGTAGCGACGAGCTTATGGAGCGTTGTTTTTGCGGCTAGATTGTTAAAAGAAACCAAACAGTTAAAAACATGTCAGTTTCCATTTTATTTTCAAAATAACACAGCCTGTAACAAATTATGGTAAATTTCTTAGTTCGGAAAGGACATAGTTTTAATTAGAGTTTCAGCTCGAACAATGTCGCATCGCATCGTTCGTGACTAGATCCAGGGCTCCCCAATTGGACCCCTGGTGACGCGAGGACGTGGGGGTCCGTGGAGTGGCGCAGCTCGAGACACCTGGCGAGGAACGTGCAAATATCTTGACGTTTTAAATGTTTATATATCATTTAGAATATTAATTATGTCATGGTTGGAACTAGATATCAGTTACGTAACAGTGCTCACGACCTGTCTGTTATTCATCATTTCACATCTTTACAGTATATTATCTTAACCGGTGTTAGAATTTGCGTGACGGAAGCTGAGCTAATCCTGCAAGTGATACTGATATCACAGAACGGGCTCTACCGATTTCCAGTGATACTTTTCATTGTGTTATAATTGCTAATGGCTAGCTATAAAGCTAGTATACACATAAAAACAGCCTGTGAAAGTCCATTTCAGGATTGATTTACCACAGGCTTCTCGCGATCATTCAAGGCGGATTGTGATCGCTTTTGTCACCAGTTGCTCATTTTAATCGGTATTTTTCTGAGATAGGTAGGAGTAGGTAGGGCTCTCCCTCTGTCGCCTCTCGAGAGACACTCACGGACAGAGGATTCGTATGCACATGTAAATCCTTCAACCCTAGCTTTGAAGGGCGGGGTCAACTGGCAACTAGCTACAGGAGGTCAGTTTGTGACCTGCTCCTCCACGCTGCAGCTGCATATAGGAGTGGGCACACCTCCCACTACGCACCAGCACGGAACTGTGGCCGTCAAGTGCACCGACGTACATAGAAGTATTTAGGTGCCTTCACAAGCCTCAATCCAAGAAAGTCACGATAGCCAATCTTTAATCTTGAAACTACTTACAATTGTTATAGGTTTAAATCCTAGAAACTTCTAACTCTTACCCTCACTGTACATATTATAAGTAATACTTATCTCTGTTTTAATAATGTTAATGTTGAAAGAATACACGAAAACGCATATGTAAGTATGAGATTGCGATATCTATATGTACTAGTGTGCATGTGATAATGTTAAATGCAGAATGAGTGTCATTTTGCGTATATGTCAGGTCCTTATTCAATAATAAAAAATACTAAAAGTATATTTAAAGAAAACATACATCTAAGATGGTAGACCGATGATAAATGTTGTCATTCAATAAATGACCTGTCCAACAAAGTGTAATTGCAGTATCTCACATGACATGTACTTCTTATCATGATCATCGTCATCATAACGGTCAACAGAGATACTGCTGAACATACTCTCCCTAGGATCGCCACATAGAAAGGTCCTGTGTCATTTGCACACCATCGACTTCCACCAATGTTCTGCAGGTCGTCGCAGCATCTTGCGGGAGACATTCTAATACGAACAGTTATTATAATCATTGACTAGAAAAATATATTAATTAATAATAATACAAATTAAATAAGTAAAGAATTCATTAATTAATTTAAAAATTCATTAGTTAATTTATAATATACCCAATATAATATTACTTTATAGAAATATGTATAAGAATCAATATAAAAAATCAAATTCACTATATACTCTCAAAAAAAAAATAAATAATAAAATATCTTCACACTATTAATTCCCAATACAGGGGTAGACAGAGGTCAAGTCTAGACAATTAGTCCTTTATTTTGCCACCGAAAGATATTTTCAGGACAACGTGACAGGTGGTGAGCCCATGCCTGTCCAACCAACGATGAAATTCGAACATAAGTTTTTGAAAAACTCATTGGTACTGCCACCTGATCGAACTCAGTCTCTCGACTCCGAAATTCCATTTTAACAACTCGGCTATCAATGACTCTTTCAAAGGTGTGTAAATATTTTACCAGAACTTCAAATGAATTTTATATTCTTCTCAGTAATGTGTACATATACAAACAAATAAATAAATAAATACGTTAATATGACACCTAGAACTGAGGTGATCGTGCCCGACTAATGTCTAGGAAAAGAGTTAATATTGTATTTCCAACATTATAAAAATTTCTTTCATACCTGTTTTATCTCTGCTAGAGATAGACTCTGTGTCGAGCAGACGTTAAATTCTTATTCAATGAATAAATATACACATACCGTTGTCAAGGGTCAGACGAATCAAAATCAAATTGAACTTCAATAAATATTTATTGATCATACTAACAACATTAATTAAAATAGCAAAACAAATGTAGTTTTTTTAATTTGTATGTTGCGTCTAACTCCGCAAACATGGTTGCAGCCGAATACCCCCAGCTAATTTGTCAATACAACATCCCTTTTAAGCCAATGTTAAAATAATATTTTTACATTAGAAATATTCTTAAAAGTACCATTTTATAAATAGGCCGAATATTAGTTTTAAATTAGTACTGCTATTAATTTATACAATTATCTGTAAAACTTAGTAAACTATAATTGACCGTTTAACTTGAACACTGAACTAACTTTCAAAACAACGTCCCTTTTAAAACCAATGTTAAGATAATTATTTATTATATAAGAAATCTTTATACAAATACTGTTTTATAAATAGCCTCAGTATATTAAAATTAAATATTAAAAACAATGGATTTATAATTATCCATTAAAACTATGTAAACATTAATTAACACCAATAGCTATGAACACTGAAAAATTAGACAAAACAATATCTCTTTTTGAGCTTATGTTAAAATACACACCAGTTACATTTGGATTGAATAATTAAGTATGAATTTAATTATATCTCGAGGCTCTGTAACATTAATTAACCAACAATAATATACATACGTAGAAACACATTGATAGGTTGAAAATCACATACATTACTTTTCGATGTCTCATGCGTAAGTAACAAAACTCACTTGTATTTGTGGAATAAGAAACGAATAGACTGAAATACTGATCCCGAGACATGTAGAAAAAGTAGATTTACTCTTTAAGATTTTCCTTTAGTCTATATGCCCCAAGGAATAATATCATCATAGATGCCCCCAAGAATAATACCCGTCCTAAAGTACAAATGTTGGGTTGGGTTATGTTAGGTTGGGTTGCGGGTGTCTGGTAAGTGCGATCGCCAATCTGCCTGCCAAGCAGTGACGATTACAGCACGCGAGAGGCCTTTGTCCAGCAGTGGACTGCAAGCTGTTATGTGTGTACGTTATATAAGTGTATTATAAGTCAGTAACGCCAAAGCTTCTCGCGATCATTCAGGCGGATTGGCGATCGCTGTGTCACCAGTTGCTCATTTTAATCTGGTATTTTTTCGAGATAGGTAGGGTAGGTAGAGGGCTCTCCTCTGTCGCCTCTCGAGACTCCACGGACAGAAGGATTCGTATGCATGTAAATCATCAACTTCTTCGGCTTGAGGGGCGCTAACTTAAGCTGCGGGGTCAGTTTGTGACCTGCTCCTCCACGCTGCAGCTGCGCCGTCGGGGTGGGCGCTGCCCCCTCCCGCCGCGCACCAGCCCCGGACTGCGACAGCCATCAGGTGCACCGACATGCATAGACTATTTGAGATTTTGCCTTCACAAGCCAATCAAAGAAGTCACGATATAATAATCTTTAATCTTGAAACTACTTGAAGTTGTTATAAGTTTAAATCCTAGAAACTTCTAACTCTGCCCTCTTTTCTTACATATTATAAGTAGCTACTTATCTCTGTTTTAATAATATTAATGTTGGAAAGAAACACGAAATCGCGTAATAAGTATGAGATTGCGATATCTATATGTACTGGTGTGCATGTAATGTTAGTAAAAAAAAGTGTAATTTGCGTATATGACAGGTCATATTCAATAATAAAATACTAAAGTATATTAAAACAGAAACTTATACATCTATTGATGGTAGACCAATCGATAAATGTTGTCATTCAATATTGCTCATTTAACAAATTGTAATTGCAATATCTCATGTGAGCACTTAACTGTATCATGATCATCACGTCAGCCATAACAGTCTAACAGAAGTCTACTGCTGAACATACGCCTCTCCCTAGGATCGCCACATAGAAAGGTCCTGTGTCATTTCTTATCGACTTCCACCAATGTTCTGCAGGTCGTCCGCAGCATCTTGCAGAACGTTCTAATACAGACAGTTGTATAATCATTGACTAAGAAAAATATATTAATTAATAATAATACAATAATTAAATAAGTAAAGATTCATTAATTAATTTAAAGATTCATTAGTTAATTTATAATATATAATATAATATACTTTATAGAAATATGTATATCAACAAAAATCAAATTGCTATATATACTCTTTCAAGATGTGTAAATATTTTAAGAACTGAAATAGGAATTTTATATTCTTTTCTCTCCAATGTATGTACATATACAAGCAAATAAATAAATAAATACGTTAATATGACACCTAGAACTGAGGTGATCATTATGACAATGTCTAGGAAAAGAGTTAACATTGTATTTCCAACATTATAAAAATTTCTTTCGCCTTTTTATCTCCACATGAGATAGACTCTTTGTGTCGATAGACAATTTAGTTCTTATTTCAATGAATAAATACACACATTCTGTTGTCAAGGTCAGACAAATCAAAATCAAGCAGACTTCAATAAATGTTTATTGATCCATACTAACAACATTAATTAAAATATGAAAACAAATGTACTT